>JAUEJL010056015.1:0-19589 GCA_032274825.1 Drosophyllum lusitanicum | reverse complement strand
GAATCTGAAATGGGCCATAAAAATGAGCTGAGAGTTTCTGGTGGATTCGACGAACTAAGGAATGCTGCCAGTGAGGAATGCTGCCAGTGAGGACGAAGTTTCTGGTGGATTGATGTTTATCACATGTACACTTAAATTCTGAATCATGACATTTGATTTTGATTTTGATTTCAGATGAAAATTGCTTCAATTTTGATCTCCAATTTTGATCAATTGCTCACCTCTAAACCCGAGGCTCCACCACAAGCTTTGACTATGATCTCCAATCTGCGCAATTTCATATCATTACTTTGCTCGGCCAGGTTTGCTTCTTTTTCTCTTCCGTGGGATTGACAAATGAAACAACTAGCGCTATATTAATGCTTCTCTCTTATTTTATAGCTTATAAATAATACACACATGACAATGCAAACCTATTATTAATAATGCTTCTCTACAAGTAGTGTAAAACACATTGAGGTAGTGTCCTGTTGATTTTTAATCTGACTGAAAATAAGCAAAATGATGCCAAGTCAGATTTTGAGTTGAAAATTGCTAGAATGTATACCTAGTGCCACCGCCACCCATCGCCGCACCGACCCCTATAAAAGGGTTTTTTGAGTAAGAGCATCACCATCGTTGCCACATGATCGCCACCATTGTCGATTTCTGAGATTTAAGTTTTGCTCGTTCGATTTGATCACCATCCACCAACGTTCTCTCTCTCACACACACACCCATCCACTCCCTTCAAAATTAGGGTTTGTTCATGTTATTTTTTAGATCTTTGTTGCATTTCTGATCTTGATCTTGATCTTGATCCGTGTGGCATTTCAATTATTGCTCTTTTTGCAATTTAGATCTTGTTCCTGATCTTCCTTTGATTTAAGGGTAGCAGAAGGTAGTAGACGGTGAGTGGTGAGTGGTTAGCGGTTAGAGTTTTTGGTGGTGGTTGTTTGTTTTAGATTGTGGTTAGGGGTGGGTGGTGTTGAGGGATGAGGTAGTGGTGATGGTTTGAGTTTTTTATGTTGGTGGTTTTTAGACGGTGGTTAGTGGTGGTGGTTTGAATTTTTGGTGGTGGTGGTTTGTTTTAGTCGGTGGTTAGGGGTGGGCAGTGTTTAGGGATGAGGTGGTGTTGGTGGTGGTGGTTTATTTACTCTTAAGAAAATACATGAATTTGAAGTTCTGTTATGAGTAATGGCCTATTTTGTAATACATGTATATTTTGAACTAACGCTATATTAATGCTTCTCTTATTTTATAACTTATAAATAATACACACATGACAATCAAAACCTATTATTAATAAGCACCACTAGTTATGGCCAACCTATGCAATCTCTCTTGTTGGAATGTTTGCTCATTTGCATAACATATACCAAACACACAAGAGTTAAGTAGGTGCAAGAAAGAGGGTTCCAAGTTGTTCCAAAGTTCAAGTTGTGGGTTGTGCTTGGGTCACTAGCAAGGTGGGATCTCGGAGACTTGGTGTGGACTTCTAATAGAGGGGCTCGTTTTTTTGCTCATCTTTCATCCTCACCAACTCCATTGTCCAGAGACATCAAGGGTATGATTCTACCTTTAGTTTCTGTTTTTTAAGTTGCTATATTCTTCACGAGTCGTGAAGGCTCCACGACTAATGGACTTTTGGGGTCTGGTCGTGAGACATAGGTTTTTGGTCTTCACGAGCCGTGAAGGGTTGTGAAGCTCGTTGTGAACAGTTTTTTGGCCCTAAAAGAAAAAAAATTGGTTTTTGAGTCGTTAGATGTATCCTGTTATTTTCGAATTCCCAAGTGTATTTTGGTACAATATGGGTGTGTATGATATAGTCTTGGCATAAGATGCATACATGCATACACATATATTGTGTATATATGAATATGGGTACAAAAATTCGTTTTTTGCCTTTATGCATATGTACAATATGGGTGTGTATGATATGTACAAGAATTGTCTCATTGTGCCTTGAGTGTTTGTTTTGGCAATTCTTACCAAAATACCCTTTAGCATCGGGTTTGGCACACCGTGCTAGTTAGCCTTTATGGTTTGTGTTGCTTTATAGGTATTGATTTGTATTCATTTGGTGACCTATGTCACATGGTTTGTAATAATTTAAATTTATTTAAATTTGTAATTATGTATTGCGACTTGCGTGTTGTTTCATTCTTTCAAATGTACTTGTACTAGTTTAATAGGAAACGTGTGGCTTGCATGCCATTTCATTTCTTTTACATGAACTTGTACTATTGGAGTTTGGAGACCACCATCAAGAGTTAAATAGATGGTGTCTTGAAGAGCTTGGACCTAGAGATGTCCGGTGGCGGATTCGGTGGGAGCACACCATGGTTTTCATGTTCTTCCCGTTTTGGCTCATGGGAAGAACGTATAGGATTTAGGCTTGATTACCAACCCTTTATTTATATGCGTGTGATGTGATTATTTATATGCGTGTGACGTGATCTTTTCTTGTAGGGTTATATAGGATTATCGCATGCTAGATAATTTTTTAATAAAAACATAAGTGTTTTGGTAAAAACGGTTTATAATTTTCTTGCGCGCACACAAGATTAACAATAATATGAAGTTATATTGAAAAGTGAAAATTGTTTTTGTCACTAAATTTGTAATCTAAAATTAAACCAAAAACAAAAGTGTGTTTTTCTAACAATATAAATCACGCACTTAGCACGAGTCAATATTTGTGAAGCTGTGTTAAAAGGTGAGTGTGGTAACTCACAAGATTTGTTGTCGAGTTTAGCACGAGCCAATCATTGGTTGAGTGTACTACTGCATATCTTGGTGGCCGATTTATATTTTCAAATTAGAATTCTTGGGAAATTATCAAGCTTAGCACGAGTCGATCAAAAATTCTAGCTTGGGCAATCCCAAATGACCAATGGTTGTCGTAGGATCCCGTAAGGCCCTAACAGTTGCAATAATGGATTGCAATCCATAGTAAGCCCGTCAGGTAGTGAAATATGGCTGTTAGTCTTGTTAAAATAATTTTGATTTTGGGTAAATTGTTTTAACAAAGATTAATGTCAAGCTTTGACTATGATCACCACTCCTCAATTTCACATCATTACCGATCAGGTTTGGTTCTTTCTCTCTCTTCTGTGGGATTGACAAATGAAACAACTAACCCATAATTAATGCTTCTCTTTTATTTTATAACTAATAAATAATACACACATGACAATCAAAACCTATTTATTAATAATAGTTGAGCTAGTGTCATGATTGTTAATCTTATTGAAAATAAGCAAAATGATGCCAAGTCATTTTTCGATTTGAAAATTGCTAGAAATAAGCAAAATGATGTCAAGTCATTTTTCGATTTGAAAATTGCTAGAAATAAGCAAAATGATGCCAAGTCATTTTTCGATTTGAAAATTGCTAGAATATATATATCAGCCTCACCTTGTCATCTTTCTCTCTCTCCCTCTTCCTCTCAGCCCTAACCAGAGACGCCTAGTGCCGCTTCATCACCGCCCGTGACACCCTTACCCCGTCACACACACACACACACACACTCACACACACACACACACACTCTCTCTCTCTCTCTCACTTGTCTTCTCATCCCAGTAATCTCTCCAAGCCTATATCTCAGTTCATTACTCCCCCCTTAAACACAATTTCGCCACTTTCTATGTAATTACCTAACACTTCCACTCGCCACCCAACTAAAAGCAAATGAGTAGACTGATGCGCTAACATAAGGGGTTGTGTTCTGGTTGCGGGAAAAAAACATGGCGACTAAATTATTGAGGAAGACGAAATTTGCTTGTTAGAAGACGTTGCGGTCACCTGACCCGATCTTGCCGCAGGTTCTTGACTTATGTGGGTTTGCTTTTGATTCTCTTACTTTTTAATAAACTATCAAATTAATGGGCGATTTGTGTGGTATTCCGGCATTGATTTTGGTCGACGGTAGTGCATCTCACAATACTCGTTCCTCTAAGTTAGCTATTGCTTTGGGTTGACTATCACCACAATTGACCCTCTCGAAATTAGATTGGGTGGACACCGAATTTAAATTACAGAACAGTGCTATGATGTTTCCCTACTATTTGGCTCTTTCAATTGCTTGGTCGACGCTTTGGTTTATGTGTAATACCCGTTTCCTTTTACGTAAATTAAGTTATTTAAATAAGTGAGATAATAAAATGGATACTTTAATTAGTGAACTTCTTGGATCATTAGGAATTTAATGGGTTGTAAGAAGATAGTTATAATTTTTATTGGACTCTTGATTGTTATTGGATCATTTTGAGATGTGATGGGTCTTAAGAGGATTAGAGGAGTCTTGGGCTTTAATTAATTGAGGAAGGTATAAATATGATTTTAGGGCACATTTCCCAATACTTCTCTACTACAACCTACACCTTCACCGTGTATGTATGTGCTTTGTGTCTGCTGGATTCGAGCGGAGCTTCTTGTTTACAAATTAAAAAAAAAAGGTTTTACAGGAGAAAACATCACAGGGTATGGTTCTTAACACCCCATGTTTATTTATTTAGTGTTTGACATTTTATTTAAAGCTTTTGGTGGGGAATTGAGCTGCTTACGTTCGAAATAGGGCGGAAATCTCGAACGGGTTTTGGGATTTGAAATCATATTCAATTTACAATTATCTATCTAAGGGTTTTGTGTTGGGATGTCTAGAAGGCTATGGAAATGGAAATTACGAAAATTAACCAAGGTTTGGGTGGGTTTGATTGGATTAGAAACCAATTTAAGGACTGTCGTTATGTGTTCCTAGGGATGGGTAGGTAGAATCGCTTTTTAATTTTAAGAATTGTAATTTCTAGTCAAACGAGAATTGCGAGAACCAATCTTAGTCCTTGATTTAAATAAATCAATGGCTATTAATGGTAATGGCTCATTAATGCCCTCATTAGTGACTCATTAAAGAAGCATTAATGAGTGGTATTTTGAAAAAAAAATCAAGCCTTGTAAATGACAATCTAATGGATAGGTAGCAATTGTGAATTGGACTTGTTACACTTAAATTGCAAAATGGAAGTGTAGAGGTGAAACACAAACTAGTTAATTATGTGGGATTGCGAAATAGAGATATAAGTGAAAGCAGAAGCAGATTTGAAACTTAAATTGCAAATTGGATTGTAGAATTAGATTGCAAATTAGATATAATATGTTTGATTGTAGAATTAGATTGCAAATTAGAACATGTGGAATTAGTAGCTATTCCAATTGACTTTGATATGCAAGTTTTCTTGTGACTCTTAAAGTAAAGAAATACGCGAATTAACTAAATGATTGACTTTTACAACTATCTAACGACCATAGAAATGTTTCTTAAACGAATGTATAGGAGTGCAACCAATGCAAACTAGATTCAGGTTAAAATGGTGAAAATGTCAAAATATTAGCAAGTTTGACTTTTGTTGACTTTTATTGTCTTTTCGAGTTATGACCTCAAATTTTAGAGTTGAGCTCCTCATGATAAGGGGAACAAGCTATCAAATTTACCTTGATCTTTTCCATGAGCATCAAGTTGGTCATGAACAAAAAGAAAAGCCACAGTGGGTAAATTTTGTTCGGTCATATGATAGCTATAGGGTATCCATGGACCCATCCAAAGTTTGCTCAATCCGAGATTGGCTAGTTCCCAAAAACGTGTAAGGTGTAAGAGGATTCTTCGGACTCATGGGAGAGTCTTCTTTTCCAAAAATGATTTAAAATCCGGTTTCTATCAAGTCCGGGTTCGCGAATCCCATATCGAAAAAACAGCCTTCCGCACACATGACGACTATTATGATTTTCTAGTGATTCCATTTGGCCTTACCAACGCACCAACAACATTGCATGCCCTCATGAACCATATTTTCCTGCCTTTTTTTCGTAACGGGGTGCTCGTCTTCTTCGACGACATTCTGATTTATAGTCTGTCATGGCTCACTACCTTATATTGTTGACAACTGTCCTTAGATCAGTTTCCATAAGCATCTGTTGATCATCAATAAAAAGAAAAGTCGTTTTGGGTTAAATTCTGTTGACTAGCTGTGTCATATTTTTGATTGCTATGTGTATCCATGGACCCATCCAAAGTTCGCTCAATTTGAGATTGGCTGGTTCCAAAAACGTAGAACTCACAGGCTACTACTGAAAATTTATCAAGGGTTATGGGAAGATTGTGCAACTCTTAACTGAATTAACAAAAAAGGTCAACTTCCATTGGTCTCCTCTGCAACAATGTGCCTTCGATTCTCTCAAGCGTTGTATGACTAGTATTTGTCATGCCCAACTTCGCACAACCATTTGAAATTGAGTGTGATGCCTCTGGACGGGATATCGGAGCTTTTCTTATGCAATATAAACAGCATGTCTCTTATTTCAGCTGTGCTCTAGGCGATCAATCACCGTGTAAATTTGCCTACAAGAAAGAAATCATGGCTTTGGCTTTATAACATTGGAGGCCTTATTTGCTAGGAGACATTTCACCGTTCACACGGGATCAAAAAAGTCTCTGACAATGCAACACATGTGAATGGTTCAAGTCTTCTATCCTTGCTCTGTGAGTCTTCTTCAACCACCGCCCATTCCCGCCTTACTGGGGGATGATATTTCTATTGACTTCATCACCAGTTTACCTAAGTCAAAAGGTTATGACACAGTCCTTGTGGTTGTCGTCCATTTTTCTAAATATTGCCATTTTATCACCCTCAAGCATCCTTACTCTGCCAAATCTATTTCTGAATTATTCCTCAAGGAAATTGTACCTGGTGTTCCGGGTTTTTTGAGCAAATTTTGGTAGGAGATTTTCAAGTTCCAAAGTAGTAAATTCAAATTTAGTTCGACTTACCATCCCAAAACGAATGGTCAAATTTTAGGTAATTAACGATAGTCTAGAAAATTATCTCCACTGCTTTGCCTCTGATCAAATCATGGTATCAATGGCTGAGTGTTGGCACAACACAACATGTCATGTGTCAACAAACACTACTCCCTTCGAGATTGTTTATGGTCACCTTCCTTCAGTCCTACAATTCGCCCGACATCTGCTGTGAAGCTGTCTTACATGATATACTTGATCACGATGAGGCCCTCAAACAACTTAGTACCATTGGTCTCGGCCCCGGATCACATAAAAGCTTCTGCTGATAAACACCGCCAACACGTGGAATTTTTAGTTCGCGATGGGTCTATCTTAAGCTCCGACTTCATCACTAGGTCAAGAGATTGGGGGAGGGGGGGGGGGGGCGACGGCTTAGGCGTGGGTAGGAGGATCCCGTACGGTGGTTCCTTTATAGTAAATTCCATTTTCATTTCGTTGGACTATGATTGACAGTTTTGTGGATGTTTCAAGATGAGTAGTGCAAGGAAGAACTGTATCCAAGAGCACGAAGTTGCAAGGGAGATGATTTTTTCCTTGCTTTCTCCAGATGCTTTTGATCACGTACTTTCTTATTATTTATTCATAAAATAAGATTAACTTTGTACATGTGGTGTATCTTTGATTGGGGTTATATACACTTTTCCTCTTAGATATCAGATGAAATACATGATGTGCACGGGTTTTCTTTAAGACCCAATATTTATTACTTACTCGCGGGATGAGATAGAACCCATAATGGTTACTTGGTGTATAAGATGGTCCTAGATTGTTGAGCTTGTCGTGATGGATTTATATCATTTTTTTGTTAGCTTGGTTACGGTTTATTGTTAGGAAATAAAGCTAGTTGGTTTTGATATATAACTAGAGCATCAAAGGTTGATTCTCATTAAAAACTTAAACTTTATAATACCCGGTTAAAACTTAAAAATAACATGATGTAAATTGATGGTCATGATTTGCATTTACTTTGATCTTAAAACATCATCATTGTTATATGGTTTTCTATTATACAACTTTATTTGGTTAAGTGATGGTGTAAAAAATTTAGTTGTGTCATTTGGTTGAGGTGACACTTGAACAAATAGTTTTATAATTAGTGGAAAATTCTTATTCAATGTGATCGTTTTCATTTAGGAACAATGATCATACTATCATCTGAGCTATCTCCACTTTTTACGTACATCTACTTCAACTGTCATATATGGCTTCTTGATTCATACCCACACAAATTCTTCTTATTCCAACAAAATGTGATTAGCCAAATACATGTCCATTATCAATAATCAGAACTTGGTTGTTGCTTCATTGATTGACATCTCACACTAGGGGTGTTTGGGATTACTTATTGTAATCGATAATTTGCATACTGCCATTTGATATATGTAAATTAGGGATTATCCGAAAGAGCTTATCCACGTATAAATAATCAAAGGAGTGGTTTGAATAAGAAAATCCCAAAAACAGGTTTACTTTATCAAAAACAAAATAAGCATTAGCAGCTTTTAACAAGCCATCGGTACATATGGATTCATCACCTAGTGTAATTTAATCATCCATGACCAATTTCAAGTTAAATTACGTATGGATCCACATTCTTTTGTCGAATGCTCCATTTTTCATGGGAATTGATTGGATTTAACAAAAGCTACAATTTATTCTCAAGATAAGGTTACAATTCATGCTTCTTTTTTTCCGGCAGGTTTATTGTGCATCTAAGGTTTTGTTGTTGACAATTATTCAAGTATTGAATGATTACCATTTAGCTTTTGGGCCATAGAGTCAAGTGAACACACATGGAGTCCATGTGGTTCATCATTCACCATTTGAGTTGGAAGAAATTTCTCCAAATGGATTCTTTTAGCAGTCAACAACACATGGTGTGCAATGAGTGCAAGAAACTTCAATTTAAAAACATGAAACATTCCATGGTCAACACTTGAAACACATAGAGTCCATAATATTGCACTCAATACATGTTATGCACCGAGTGCAAGAAGCTTCAATTTATCTTTAGTAATATTCTTGCTAACCGCAATATCATCTCGTTTTAAAAATCTATTTTCTTAAAACAACATGATGTAAAGTTTGCTTGATGTAGTATGGGTCATTGGATTGGGCATTTTGTAATGGGTTAGGGTAGAGTGTATTTTAGGTACTGTACCCCACCAACCAAATGGCCCCCATGGTGTCCCCGACTTTATCAATTGCTGACCACCATGGTTAAGTGTTGTGCAATCGGATCCTCGCGGAACCGGTGGAACTGATCCTCGTGGCTAGATCACCAAAGTTGAGCTATACATTCAGGTAAACCACACCCCTATTGGCCATAGACTCTACCTTGCCCAAATGTGTATGGATGGGGTAGCCCTGACATTGATGACCCGATTTAGCGTCACTAAATTTCGCAATCTCACGAAGCATTGTGTTCTCTGTTTGATGAGTGAGACATCAATGCATGCACCGAGGAGCTGGAAGCTCTTTCCGTCTTGATTCCTCATCAATCCGAGGAATAATAGATCGGAATGTTCTTGTGTGGATTACAATGTGAGGTTCGCAATTGGGTGAGGGCTCTAAATCCCAAAACATGTGAACAAGCCATGGAACTTTGCACCATGTTGCTTTAGCCACCGGCCACAACACCAAACTAGTTTAATACCCATGCGGTGCCTGGGTTGCTATATTATAAAATAGTATAATTACAATTTAGAGTTCATATTCTTTTATACTTGCTCATTATTGTGATGTTCATTTTGAAAGTCAAATTGTGTTGTTTGTGTGAGCTTCAAATACGAACTTCCTTTATATTCATATCTAAGTCCCTTAGTGGTTATCACCGTAAGCATTTTTCATGTTGGGTATTGTTTATCTGATAATGGGAAAAGATAAAAGAACATCGAAACAGTTGTACTAATATTGCCTAAAAACCCTATAAAACATTTTATTCTTTGTTGTTAACCTAACGACTTTATAATAATAATATTTTACACTTTTAATTATAAATACCAAGAAGACATAGATAGAGTCTGAAAAAATAAACCTTACACAAAATCAATAAATAATAGTTAAACATTTTAAAACACTATTTACGAATATAGGGATGAAGCATTATAGATTTAACCTTAAGGAGTTATGAAAGAAATAGTTACCATAGTTGAAACACTTAATCACAAGATACAATCAATTAACAACGTGATCGTCATTATCTTTTTATGGAAGTGCAATTCTAATCACCAACATTTAAAATATCTGCAAGCTAAAAGTTTCAAATTTGAAATGCATGATTGATGATATCTGCAAGCTAAAAACAGAAATTATATGACTGAATATTCGAATATATATAAGACCTATGTTTGGAAAAGAAAAACCTTGTTCTTTCTAGTTTCAAGTTTTTCTTCAACCATCGGCTTCACTCCGGCAATATCTTGCATGGCTAAAGAGTATTTTTAGAGCAGTATCATTGTCATGGACATATACAAAAGCAGGAAAGAGAAAAGACTCATCAAGAAGAGAATAGATGAGAGTATGAGACCTCATGAGCAGTTAGGGATGATTAATGGTGAGCAACGCTTAGAAATTTTTGAATGATTTACAAATGTTAGTAAATACTTAATTGATTTTGAGGTTTATATTGTGGGGTTGGTGTCAACTTGGAGGACAATAACACTTTATACAATATTATCTATCTACTTACATTTACATTAAAAAAAGTTTGTGATTATATTTCGACACATGGAAATTAAGAAACGATATGGACAACAACTTCTACCGGGGAAGAAACCACAGTGGTGGTCGATAACTGACGGATAGACTTGATCTTAGCATGTGAATTATTTGCATTACGTTGTATCACTGATTCACCATGAAGGTGAGTGAAAATCAGTTAAGTTGATCTAAGCTAAAAAGTGCCCAGATACCGATATGTTGGCTGCCATCTTCGATGTATCTATTTCCTTGTAAAGTAGAATTTGTTCGCACTTTCTTTTAAGGCTTTAATCGAGTCGGTTAAAAACTAAGCATATTAAGGAAAAAATAACCTACAGAACATACCATATAGCCTTGTGTGGATGAAAATGCAATGTGTCCCTTCCACGAGTGGGAGGATAACACAAAAGCACGGGCTTTACCTTTGTAAAATATGGTCATGTGGTAACTAACAGTTGTAGATCCATGATGACTGCAAAACATAATTAATAAGCCCGTGTAATGCGGAAACGTAGGTGCACGTAAGCTCAAGTAGCTTAAAAATGTAGTTAACATGGCCTTTAAGTAGTAATGGAATACCAAGTCTTGATTGAGTGACGATCTCAACCATTACACCAATAGTGGAAGCGTAAAACCACATAAAACTTTAATAACAGAGGATTCTGAAGAAAATGTTAGTGACCCCATCATACAAAATACAAATAAGACATCACCCAAGGCATTAATCAAGCTTGAAATGCCTAATGAGATAAGTAATGTCACGATACCCATGGAACAAATAACCTTTTATCTTGAATTTATATCCAAACTAATGATTAAATGAAATACCAGCTCAATAACAACTTGAAATATGATATAAAATAAGTGAGTTGTGCACCTTTTAAAAAGCTCAAGAAACTTGGTTTAGGCATTTCATCGAACATGTGGTGGATCAAAATTTATTTGTGTCCAAGAAGGGCAAAATCTGAACATAAAAGAGTGTTGTATCAACAATGGAAGGAAGCATATGAAGAAGTTAAAAGATACTTGTTAAACATGTGGTGGGTCTAAACATAATAGTCGTTGAATAGAGGACATAAATAAAGGATATGAAAATTGCAATCTCAAGAACAAGTGACGAACAAAAATCTGATAAAGCTTCTAATCCGATGGTAACGATCATTATATCGTTTCTCTCATTTCAGTATCTGAGTCGATCTTCGTAGAGAATACATGGTTTAAGATGGCAAAGAAAATAATGACCATTGATTCTAGCAGAGTTAGTTAATAGGATATGAAACGTGTTCCTTATTTCAGCACATGCTTTGACCGAGAATGGTGGTTAATTAATACGGTTGGGATTAATCTAAATTTTATTTGATTTTAAAGGGAAGTTGGCGACTACGCGGTTACCCTTCTTGGTAGTCTAGCCCACGAACTCACAGGTTAATCCAATCGTTTTCTCAACCCAGTAATCTCTCCAAGCCCATTTCTCAATTCACTACTTCCCCCTTAATTTCGCCGCCCTTTCTCCCATAAGTCACCGCCGTTACCTAACACCTACACCTGCCACTTAACTAAAAGCGAATGGGAAGACCTCTGACGTAAGGGGCTATGTTTTGGGTGCGGGGAATTTTCCCCAACACAATACTCCAGGGCAACTATATATTCTACTTCTCACCGATGGCGACTAAATTACCGAAGAAGATGAAATTCGCTTGTTAGAAGATGCCCCGGTCACCGAATCCGACCCTACCCATGAATGCTAGGTTGTCGATGTATGTGGGTTTGCTTCGGAGCATAAGTATGTTGCCATTATGGCCTTATCCTTACAAATAAAATATGCCAACTGTTATTGTACAAGGTTGCCTAAAGATTTTATTTTCCTTGTCTCTTAGTTATATTTCCACTTTATTTTTTCATTCTTCGGGTAAAAATTGTAAACGAGGGCTATGGAGGATTCTATTTCACAAGAAATAATAAACTGATAAATGGAAAGTCAGCTATAGTAAGGTTTCTGTTGCTCATAGATTTTGAACTCTCAACCGGTTAAGTGATCCTTAAGGGACCTTAAGGGAACCGGCATTGAATTTGTGTATGTTGCTACAGGTGACTTAAACTACTTGGTAAGATATGCATTCTTTGCTTAAATTTGTATATTCATAGTCATTACTAAATATTTTCCGTGGCAATTTCAACCCATTTGTACGTGTATAAGTTGTGTCGTTGTGGTGAAGGTAAACTCTTAAGATTTAGCTAAATTAGTGTAGGTAACATACAGAAGTTTATATGAAATTTAGATTATGGTTGTTATAATATAGTTTAAAACTCAAAAAGAAATTGACATAATAAATGTTTGTGGGTCAAGAAGACCCAGCCCAACACATCTACCCGACCAACCTGACACACCCATTTGGTTTGACACCACGACTTTTGAGCATTTATTAGATCGATATACTCACAAGCCTCAAGATTCGGTATGGTATTTCATTTTAGAGTCAACTTTTCTTAATATCAAGTAACAAATCCAATGGTAGAGATCCAAATACTTCATTATGTAAACATGTTCATCATAATCGTCATCATCATAATCGGATACAAGAACACCATTACCTTCATAAGAACACCATTACCTTCATAACCGGGATGTTGGTTTTCTCATCCGGTTGTTGATTTCATCTTTTTACGGAGAATCTCAACTCAGATACAAGAACCCCCACTCGCATATCTTCTCGCTGGGTTGTTGATTTCATCTTTTTATGGAGATTTGTGTTGATTCATGCCTAGAACCGGGATTGGAATTATTTTCTTGGGGTACTTCTATAGAGAAAAATAAGAACATTTGAGTTTAAATAATGAAGAAAAGAAGAGATTTACAAAGCAAGTTGACCATGTTTTCCGCTCATTAAGGTTGGCGACAATTATCAGTGTTGAGTGGTGGCGGACGAAACTAACCGGAAAGCTTCGGGGTGATTGTCGCTTAGATGGAGAACAAGAACTAGCGAATGAGGCGGAGGAGACAAAGCCAACACTTAAGTTTTCTCGTATGGGAATTGAGAGATCTTTTTTTTCTATCTTCGGTGTGTATATAAAACAAAGATGATGGCGATTCAACGGGAATCGTTCTTCCCTTCAAGATTCAATTTGTGTTCTTCGTGTCGAATCATTTTTAAGAATTTTCAAACCCCCTAATGCCTAAAAACCAGAGACATGTCCAAGGTTTTTGTGCAGAAACCAAGTACGAAGAGGCTGCTGCAGACTCTCACTATCTTCAAAGTTGCTAAATTTGAGGTATTTACTCCATGGAATCTAGTTCTCATTTTAAGATGTACCCTTCAATTAGTTTGATTATAGTGGACTTAACTTGGATACCCACTTTTTACATCATCTTGGTAACCAGTGATATCAAAATATTAAGTGAGAGATTGAACTAAACGAGAGATTGTTATAATATTTTTTTGGAATCTTTTATGCCCTTTTCCTCCTATGTTTTTTTCTCCTTCAAATATTATTTATATATGAAAGAATTTCTTCTGAACGGATTGTATGTGTTGTTTTTATGATCTTTAGATATTTATTTATCATTCTTGTTGTTTGTGAATATCATAATATTTTTCAATTCTTCTCTGTTCTCTTATTTCATGAAAAGCATACATGTTTTATTGATTGACAATTGGGCATGCTATCCTTTTTTATTATTAATGGGTAACGTGGCCTGCAACCAAGTTTACTTTCTCGCGCAATATTGCCAAATCTCTGTAAGAAATTTTCAATATATGGCTTAAGTACAAATCTCCAAATGAATTTCCTTGCAATTTGTCTACTATTTCGTTCAAAAGAAAGATGTCTACTATTGACATGGGAACGCGTTGAGCTTGGCCATATTTAGTTCCTAACACATCAATTATAAACATTATTGCAGCTTTCGGTTGCTACATAATGTTTAACCTAACTTTCCAAAAGCTAAATGCGATTTATCACATCTTTACCTAACTTTTGACACATAATGTTGTTTACTGCATTTTTTCCATCTTCGTTTGAACGGTAATATTTCAAGTTTAATATTGCTTAGTTATCTTTGTGCTATGATTTAAGAGTGATGTTGTTTTCTCAATATTTTTCCATCTTTTCGTAGTTTATTCCCCAATTTCTGGTTGATTTTGTTTTCAATTTCACCCTTTTATTAGGTTGATTTTAATTAAATACGTGCAATGGACATTTAAGCATTATATACCGATTCCTAATGTAGTTAGACGTCATCATCAGAATATCTAACCCTATAATCATGCAAAATACTAATCCTATGGTTATTTGATCAATAATAAGAACAATTGTCTACTTTTTCGAATCAAGAAAGACTTGATCAATATTGATTGTTAAGTAACATTCAATCAATCAATTACATATAAAGATTCAATCAATCAATTATCAAACACATTAAAGTTAACTACTTTGGTTGTTTAACCCTAGAATTGGTTAATCACTAGTCAAAATTACCTATTGATGATAATCATGATAAAAGCAAACATAGATATATTGATCCTCTAACCTATGAAAACATAGTCAATAAACATCAAAGATTGAAACTTTTAACACATGTGGATCTTAGATTAAGCAAAATAAGATACATACATAACACTTTAACATCATATTCATTGAAATCAAACCAATTTACAAGGGTTCATCTCCTCTAGGGAAGAAAACAGAGAATTTAGCTCATAATCATTAGATCAAACATACGTGATGAAAACCGGAGTGAAACTAATGATTTAGAACCTTGATCTTCAATCTTCTAGCCTTGATCTTCAAATATACCTTGAGTCGCGTCTGGTTCGTTGTTAGACTTCTAATGTGATTAAAATTAGGGGATAGGTCTTGAATACGATCTGGAAGTCGATTTGTATAGAGTTGGACTTATCTCTCTGTCGCGTTTTGTCACGACACAATGTTCACGGATTTGACCTCTGGTGTTTATCGCCTTGTCGCATCGCCGGCGGCGGATCTAGAAATTTTTCTTGGGGGCACCATCAACTTAAGTAATGAATCATAAAAATACTTTGGTCAAAACAAGTCGGGTTATAATATTTTGAAGAAACATAAAAGTGCGGCACCTTTATGTACTAACTATTATTGGGTTATTTATTTTGGTTATTTCTTTGTTTATTTGTTATTAATACTCCTTGTTTTGGACCAACTATCCCATAAATCAGGCTAAAAAATATTAATTAACCAATTAAGTTAATCTACTAATAAGAGTCACAATATAATTAATAAAAGATTTACTTAGATAGAGAGAAAGTAGACTTCTAGAGGCAGAAAGGGAAAGTTTAGAGAGAGCTTTTATGATTCAATCAACCATCCCTCCCTATTTTTATTCTTTTTTACAAATTGCAGGAGCTAAAATGGGGGCCTAAAAAATAAATTAGAAGGGGCCTTCAAATAAAACCAACAAATAATACATTGATGGGTCTCATTGGACGGGGTGCCTTCCCCCCCCCCCCCCCATTTCATTAACATGCATCCACCACTGCGCGTCGCGACCGATAACTACCGTCACGTCACGACCTTGATTTTTTAGAAAACTTGTATTTTTTATGCTTCTTGCTCGTTTAAGCTTCAAATGTCTCCACCCTTCATCTTTTAAGCCTGAAATCGCACAGATATCGCGTAAAATATATATAGTGCTTAATGGCGATATCAAAATACCCCACACTTAAACTTTGCTTGTCCTCAAGCAAATCATAAATTATCCTAGAAATAGAATTTAAATAGGTAACATCATTCTTTAAAAATCAAGCATCGCTTACCGGTGTCACTATGATTGATGGGAATGGTGGTGGTTTGGCTCCCAGGTGCATGAGAAGCTAGACATCATTGAACCCATTGTTGGGTTTTAAGGGATACAATATGCACAGCGGAATGATAACTAACACCCAATCCAGAGATCTAAACTGGATCAACTAGGGTAACACAAAGATATTTTTATATATATAAATATATATTATATATATATATATATATATAAAAACATAAACATATATTATCATATATATGTATTCTAAGGGATAGAAAAAATATACCCTCCTTAAACTACTATAGGCGGGGCTGATTCTTGAGGAGGGGGGATTGCCCCCGTGCAAACAGTGCAAGAAGCATATATATATATATATATATATTGAAATGTTCAGGTGGGATGCCTTTGTGATGGAAGGCTTTAATAGTTGGAATAAAACTGTGAGATTTTCAAGGCATGTGGGTCATGTTAATAGATTTCATAATAATGCGCTTAAAATATGTGAAGATCTAGTTACACAAAATCAATCCATTGTCATTTCCCTTCATAAGCAAGATGATATTGTGAAGAAAGAGAACCGGATTCAATTAAATGCTACAATTGATGCTTGTCGATTATTATTGAAATGTACTTTACCATTTCGTGGGCATCATGAACAAGAAACTTCTATTTAGAAGGGCAACTTCTTGGAATTAATGGACTATACCATAAGTCAAAATGAGGAGGTTCGTAAGGTTGCTTTAAGAAATGCACCCGGGAATAATCATTTGGTGGCTCCATGTATTCAAAAAGATGTTGCTAGATATTATGAAGAAGAAATACTTTATTCCATTTGTACAGAATTTGGGGATGATGTCTTTGCATTATTAGTTGATGAGTCAAGTGATATATCAAAAAAGGAACAAATGGCTATTGTTTTGAGATATGTGGATACACATGGACTTGTTAAAGAGCGATTTGTGGGTCTTATTCATGTGATGGACACATCTTCTTTATCTCTTAAATCTTCCATTGATGCTTTCTTTGCTAAACACAAATTGTGTATGAACCGATTACGAGGTCAAGGTTAAGATGGAGCAAGTAATATGCGTGGCGAGTTTAATGGATTAAAAGTAAAAATTTTAGAAGAAAATAACTCGGCATATTACTTACATTGTTTTGCTCATCAACTTCAAATAGTTGTTGTGGCGGTTGCAAGAAAACACTTGGGTACTGTGAACTTCTTTGACTTGTTAGCTGTTATGATGAATGTAGTTTGTGCTTCATGCAGAAGGATCTTCTTAGAGAAGTTGAAAAGGATAGAGTGGTGAATTTTATTGGTAACGGTGTACTTGAAACTGGACGTGGTTTGAACCAAGAACTCTCTCTTACATGAGCAAGGGATACACAATGGAGTTCTCATTACAAAACAATGTTGGTATATGGCCATTGATACACGTGCACTACCATCACTGGAGATGAGGTACGAGCCTATTGGGTCACACGCCAAGGGTAGATTTCGACAGCACAACCCCAACATGAGAGAATATGAAATTCGGGTTTCTAGCGAGCATCACGGGCCTTTACGGGCCGTGAAGAGGTCGTGAAGAGAAACTCTCCACGAGGCTTCACAACCCATACAGGTAGTCGGTGGGGCACTACCTTCACGAGAGCTTCACGGCTCGTGACAGCCCGTGAAGGTAGACACCTTGATCTGATTGGACCGCATTGTTGGCCCAATAGTTGCATGTGGTGGTACCCGGCCATTGAGGGCTTCACGGCCCGTGAGAGCCTGTGAAGGCAGAAGTCAAAATGACACTTTGTTTTATTGGACCTTTTGTTGGTCCAATGAGACACCGGTTAGGAGGCCGGACCCAGATGTCTTTTTGGCTTCTAGTATGTCTATATAAGGGCTCATTTCTCTCTTGGTTAGAAATCTTGACACTAAGCATAATATATACATATATATGATACTTGAGTTCTACTTCTTTTGAGCTAAGGTTGTCTACCAAGTCAAGAAGATCTTTGTTGCTGTTCTAAGGACTCGAAGACATCGTGTGGTTCGAGTTCATGTAATACCCGTTCCCTAATGAAAATTAGTGGTTACAGTATTAGAATTTAATATAATTATGTTGTGACTTTTGTAATTACCAATGGGTCTCATTAATAAGAGGCAATTCATTTTAGTTAAAAAATTAAAATAATTAAAGACTCTTAGGGTGTGTGGGCTTTAACTTTGAATTTCCCCTTTATGGGCTTGTTAATTGTTGGGCTGCACACAGGGTTTAAGTACCCTAAGTTAGGGTAAACAGTAGCCGTATGTCTGCAAGTTTGAGGGGGTGTGTGTGCTTGCTTCCTAGCCGATGCAAAGGAGAGGTTCAATCGCCATTTTTGTTGCTTCAAACATCTCGGAGCATTAGGTAACAATCTCTAGCACTTGAATTAATTTCCCGTATAATTTTATTGGAACTCATCGGCCCAAAAACGAATCAATTCGGGCTTATTGGTGTTCGATTGAGGAGTTAAAAACCGAGAACAGGGTTCCTTGTAAATCATGTTTAGCTAGTCTATTTTGAGATTTAATCGAAGGGTAGTGCCCAGATGTTAGAAACCTTTAGGAACAAGGATTTTATGTTTACTTAAGCCTGGTATTGCTTCCGCTCGAAAAGCTACCGGTGGTGGGTGGGTGTGTGTGATTGCACGTAGTTGTGTGCATGTTATCATTATGAGCAGTTGACATCTCAGACCATTCGAAAACGACATCCAACAAATGGGAACCTCGATTGAAACTCCCGTCGGTTGGAGGAGACAATAATGGTGGAGGGGATGAACAATTGAAAATGTTGCCTCATTTGGTCCAATCGAAAAATGTAGTAGGCCCAATTGAGAAATGGATAATGGGCATTAAGGAGTTAAACCGAAAACTACTTATGTGCCATATGAGCGGTAGGAAGCTGAGGTCTTATATATAATCAATCAATCAAATTTGCTTATCGAAACCCAATAAAAAACTTGAGTTTATTAAGGGATCGAAACAGCTAGTTGGGTGTCAATTGGAAACTGTTAATGGGCTGCCAATTGAGAATAGTGCAAACTTCTATTTACAAGGGAAACTTCTTGGAATCAATGGACTATACCATAAGTCAAAACGAGGAGGTTCATATGGTTGCTTTAAGAAATGTACCCGGGAATAATCATTTGGTGGCTCCATGTATTAAAAAAGATGTTGCTAGATGTTTTGAAGAAGAAATACTTTATTCCATTTTTACAGAAATTGGGGATGATGTCTTTGCA
>JAUEJL010056004.1:0-19589 GCA_032274825.1 Drosophyllum lusitanicum | reverse complement strand
TGCCCTGTGCAGTAACAGCCTCTTTACTAGGCCTTTAAGGCTAGTAAAAGAGGGTTTAATGGTATTGATTCTTGTAATTGATGCATAGAGTATGAAGCACGAATTTGAACTCTTTTGTGAGTTCTATAAGTAGTGCTTGAAGCTTATGTGAGTTGGTTGCTTGAACTTTTGGTACTAGTAAACACATATTGCATACTAAACTCTCTCAAAGCATTCCAAGAACACAAGGCTTTGTGGTTCTTTGTGCTAAGGCATTTGGTGGCGTGAAGATTGGCATATCTACACTCTAGCAAGTGGGGATCAACAACAACTTGGTGTGGGCTTCATTAGAGGTATACAATTTAGTATACACACCTTCCAAGACGTGATCTCATTTGAAAGGAAGAACTAGCATCGAGGGTATGATTCTATTTCTTCTCTTTTTCCTTTTGTTGCATAGTCATGTTTAGAGTCATGGTCCGCTTGGTGGGTGTTGCGTAGTTCACAAATTCGAAAATGTTTTACCCGTTTTGCTTCCGCTGTGATTTACTTGAACCACCAAAACCCAACAATAAGCTAGGTCAAATACTAAGGTTGCGTTTAGCAGAAGAAAAATTTTTGGTTTTTCGTTTTCTGTTTTTCTATAAAAAATGGTGGAGTTTTCATTTTCTGAAAAAAAAATAAAAATGGAGCTTTTCTTTTTCAGAAAAAAAAATGGAAAACATGTTTGGTTGAAGTGTTTTCTTGAAAAAGTACAAGAGTTTGAAAAACATTGAGGAGTTTGGAAAAATATGAAAAATGATGGAGTTTTCTGTTTTTTTGGAAAAATGTGCAAGTGAACATGTTTTCTAATTTTCAGTTTTCTTAGAAAAATTTTCTTGAAAAATAGAGGATTTTTCTGAAAGTGAACGCAACCTAAATTTTTCATAAGCTCGTAAAATTGGCTAAAAACCCATAAAATAAGCTAAAACAAACACTCCTTTACTAGAATTCGTAAGGGTTTATTTCATAGAATAGGAATCACATTTCAGTTTTGTTCAATTAGGTCACTCATACCACCTGAAAATAATAACCAAATTTTAAATGTATTTCATTCTTGTGAATTTTACCGTTTTTGCACTGGTAAACTTAATTTTATTTATCATTTAAATTGTAGATTACCAAGTTTACCTGATAACCTGCAAAAAAAAGGTAAATTTCACAAGAATTAAACACTTTTGAAACTTGTTTACTATTTTCAGGTAAGGCTGACAATTTGTGTCGTGTTATGGTAAAATGGGTCGTATTTCTTTTGTGTTGACCATTTTTCGTGTTATTTTCATATTGACCCATTTTCGACCAAGTTAATTCCATGTTAGGTTCGGTTTATGTTGTTTTAATTCGTGTTCGGCTTGGGTCATCGTGTTTTGTGTCGGTCCATTTTACCAGGAAAATGGGTTGTCTTTCTAGAGATACAATTCGGATTTTCAGTTCGGGTTTCAAGTTGACCCACTGTTCAAGAAAAATGTTTCATATAAAATTGACTTCAAAACCCGGATTTTCGGGTCGAGTTCCAAGTCTCGAGCCGCCCCATTATATTGGTCGGGTATCAGCTCTATATGCCACATAATTCATAAATGGAATTTGAATTTTGAGGATTTCAATTTAATTTAAGACCTATTTTTATGTTCAAACTTTAATACATTTTAAACTTATCACATTTACTTAGATTTTTATATTTAATTAATACATTTTTATTTAACAAAATCGGGTTAACTAGGTAAGCAGGTTTTACCTAAACCTGACTCGTCTTTTTTCATGTCATATTCGTGTCAACCCATTTCATCTTTGGTTCAAGTCATGTTTCAGGTTCTTGTCTCAAATTGCCAATCTTACACATAATAATGTCTGTTTTGACATAAACTTTTTTAACATATGATTATCTCATAGTTAATGGTCTTAGCAGTGATTAAGTAGATTAAGTAGTATTATTGTTTGTTTTATGTGTTGAATAAATTGTATGAATAAAAAGAAGAATAAAATCATTAACATAATATGGAAAGTATGATTTGTTAAACTTATTCTTTTAAGTCATCCTTTCTGGATTAAGTTAAAAACAAAAAATATAATTATAACTTATCAATTAAAGTTTCTTCTGGATTAAGTTAAAAACAAAAAATATAATTATAACTTATCAATTAAAGTTTCTTCTCAATTATGTTCATTAAGTCAAAATCAAAACATTAAATTGCATCCTAGACATCCAAGAGTAAAATATTGAAGAACATAAACCCTAAAAAAGCATTAATCATTTGGTGGTTTTTCATACTATTAAGCATAGCATCGCAAGTGTGGTAACAAGTAAGCAAGAATCACTATTAAATTTTCCCTAACAGGTTGAGAAGGAAAAAACGAGTTAAACCATGACAAGGAAAACAAAGTCGATTGGGCTTTGATTATGGTGTCGTCGTGTCGATGGTTTGAAGAAACCGAATAGTCAGATAGAGTGTCGATAGTTGGGGGGGTGAGTTTTAATAGGACTGTAGAGATGACAATCATGTCGTGTTCGGGTTCACAGGTAAGTAGGTCGTGACACAAATACGACTCGTTTAATTATTCGTGAAAAGGTTGTGAGATATAAACCTGTATATGGAAAATGGGAACTATCATATATACGGATATCTCTTTTAACTTGCAAAATATCTTATATATTCAAAGCACAAGTTTTTTATGCATAAAGTACAATGGTCTTGAGCATGCTTTAAACATATACAGTTTAGCAGGTACACGAAAACAGACATGGATTTACCAAGCATAAGGATTCATTGGGTGCGTGGTAGTCTCAAACCAAATTCATGAAGCGTAGGTTTGATTGGTTAAGAAGCAAGGCTAATTTAAAAAAAAAAAATTAAGGTGTCAGCATCAATTAGGAGTTACCGATTACTTAAAACTATATTAAAAAATAAACCATAACATCAAATAGCTTATATTTTAGTCATTTACCATGTTTATTTTTGTATTTTTATCAAATAGCTTATATTTTAATATTTGTTCCACTTACTGTAGATTATTCGGAAAACAGTCTCTTTACTTCGGATAGAGGTATGATTGTTTACATCTTACCTTTCCCATACGCCGCAAGTAAGTGAAACAAATATTACTATTCTAATACATAATTAATTTTTCTGTTGAAATATCGATCGAGTATTCCAGTATACCTGTTATTCGCAAAGAGTTTAAAAACTCTTCAGTTTCATTACATATTTTTCTAGTAGACAATTATTTTAGAACATACTAAAATATTATAACACACAGAAATATTAGGATGAATAAAGTAGTTTTTAAATAAAAAACTTTTAATATATTAATTGTTTAACTAGATTATAGAGACAAGCATTAAATAATATTTTAATTTTACATTTTTTTCTAAACATATTATTGATATACAACATATAATATTACTTAGGTAAACTAACACCACTAAACATTAATATATAATAAAAAGAAAAATGTTTGAAGCAAGAAAAGTCCAGCATCTATTACCAAAAACCCAACTTTCATTCCATGACACTATACAGACCAATCATATACATTCATAATTCATACTTCACTTTCTGCAGCATTCCTTGCAACTGTAGCAAGAAAAACTCTAATCCAAAATTATGAATAATCCCACCATTTGAAAAATGACACAAGCTCTCAAAATTACTAACAACCCAAGCCTCACAACATTAACCAAACCCAATCCACACTTCACCAAGTATATAGCCATTAAAAAGGCTTGAGTAGTAATGGTAGGGGGTTATAAACTTTCTTATTTACCATTCATCTAAACCTCTTTTCATCAAGTCTATGGTGTAACAACCCAGGGCTATCAGGTTTACGGTATTGAGCAAGTTCGTTATTAACACGTAAAAGCAACTTCTCTGAGTTGGCTAGTCTCTTACTGAACTCACTGTTGCATGCTTTTGACGTGTGCTCGCTTGGTGACGGTGTTCCAAGAAGCTTCTTGATCATGTCATCGAGTTCTGCTGCCCTCTTCTGTAGACTGGTTTTATCAGCCTGCATGAACACGAAAACAAAGATGTTAAAAAAAACACATGCCCACTTAAATGATTATCAAACTAAGCAATAATTATACCTTCAGCATTTCATTTTGTGCTGTCAGCAACTGATCCCGCCCTTGTAACTGCACCAAGGTCATCTTACTTGCAAGTATATCTGCTTCTTTCGAATGTATTTCCATAATGCATCTGTCATAGACATTTAACGTTTTACATTTCAGCATTTTTGTATTGACAATATCATAAAAATATAATAAATCTAGGCTCACCTGTCTCTTTCTTCAATTAAATCATTGATTTGTCGCTTCAATTTTCGAATCTCTTGCTCCTGATTTTATTGTTCAACATTAGATGTATATAAACGCCAGTTTTTGGCAACAGAGTAACTGAATAGTGAACTAATTGACTGACCATTGTTACAAACTCATGTGTTTGCTGAGCAGCATCCTCAATAAATCTTTGAAGCTGGTTTTGGTTTATCAAGTTCTACAATAGTTGCAACAAGAGAGTTAGAGAGATATGAGACATAATTAAGTATCTAGGGTTTAAAGTCGGTAAGGCTTTGGATTGAACCCATTACTTACTGCATAGTTAGTCATATCTAATTTCACACCCAGTAGATCCCGGATTACATCATGTGTCATACTCTCTGCTGCCGCCAGTTTAGTGTTTAGCATGCATATCTGTAAACATAAGTTGCATAACTAAAATTGCAATACAATTTGATACCACCAACAGAATCAAGAAATGCATGGAATCATGCTTATAACAATAAGGAAAGAATGCATGAGGAAGTGTGTAATGATAATAATAACAATAATGACAATAACCTCTTTCTGCCGGTTTGATGCTAATGCTTCTAGCTCTTCTAGACGATATTTGGCCAATGATATTTCCTGATTCTTCTCTGTATTCATCTGTTGGACTAAATTTCCAATACATCTGAATGGTGAGCTAGAACCCCTTGCTCTCACCGAGCTTTTTTCTGTCTTGTCTGACAATTGTACTTCAGATCCAGGCTTTGATGAATCAATCTTCATTGCACTAACCATAGCTTCCAAGGACTTGTACTGTTCAAATGAATTCTATTAGCTACTATTTATATGACAAAAGTACAATCATCCCATGAGAAAGATCAATATATGTTGTATTGTTTCATATATGTCAGCAGATGGTTGCATTTTGCCCTATAACTATAATCCCGATCTAATAGTTCAGATTTTAATCTTCAAAGTCAGTTCCTTTTGTACCTTCTGTTGATACTGGGAAGCTATATATCAGCAGATGGTTGCATCTTACCCTACAACTAATAACTATAATACTGATCTAATAGTTTAGATTTTGATCTTTAAAGTCAGTTCCTTTTGTACCTTCTGCTGATACTGGGAAGCTTGAGCTTCTGCATGGATTACAAGTTCAGAAATGTACTCTTTACTTTGTTTGATCTGGAAGAAAATTCCAATAATAATATGTTAAGACAGTATTACCAAAAAAAAACTGAATCATTACATGTGACGATTATGAGAATTGTCTATTAACCTCATTAGCTTGTTGTGCTTTTTCATTTTCAAGATCTTTTATCCGTGCATGTGCCTCCTGAAGTTCCAGGTACCTGCTATGCAGTTTCCTGAGATCCAAATATTACCTTTACCCGATTAATATTCATATTTAACACAGAGCAGAAGACTGAGATTTTGGGAAAAGGCTGTGATTGTTCAGACCTTGAAATTTGATCCTCAACATTAGTGTTATCAGAATCTTCCCTGCTGTTTCTAAAGCTTTCAAAAGTCAACAGCCTTTGACTCAGTGATTGGAGTTCCACTTCAAGTGATTCTCTTATCCTGTGATGTCTCTCTAGCTCCTCTTGCATTTCTTTCACCTAAGGAAAATACAAGTTTTAACAACAAAAAACCCAACAAATTCTTGAACAGAATGTTTAGCACTACAATATCACAAACTAACCCTTTTCTCCAGCACATTTATGGTAGAGTCAAGTTCTTCAACAGAATGCTCTAGAATCTTAACCTCCTCTTCCTTTTGTTCAGCATATATTTTGCTTGCCTGTGACTCCTGGAAAATGATAAGAGAAATAAGCAAACACAAAATCTCAGAAGGAACTGATTACCTGAATAACCATTACTGTTACCTGACGTGCTTCTACAGCAATAGCTTCATTTTCATCAGCTATGGCATATGCCATCTCAAGCCTATCTTGCAAAGAATTAACTTGTTCAGAAAGCTGATCTCTCTCAATGGAAACCCTTTTCAGATCATCAGTAATGCCCTCTAGAGAAAAGAGGAACTGTTCTTGTGTTGAAGAAGCAGCACAATGAATTTCATTTTCCAAAGTTTTGACAATTTCCTTTAGTTCTTCGAGTTGTTTTTCGGTTTCTGAATTTTTAAGGTATAGATCCTCTAAAAGACTTCTCAACTCAGCATTTTGGAATGAGAGTGCATCCACAGTTTCTTCAGAATGTTGTAAACAAGATTTTGTGGCCGAAAGAGCAGCTTCAGTGTCAGTTAAACAGCATTCAAGTTTTTCATATCCAACCATCATATCATCAAGCTGATTTGTTTTCATCTGTAACTCATGCTGTACTTGGCTTAAAACTGTATATAATTTTTCAGCTTCATCTTTGATGTCTCTTCTTGTAGATGCCGATTCCTGTAACAAGCTAAAATCGAAAAGTAGACCATTCAACAAAGTAGTTTTCCGTTCCAACTCTTTCTTCAACTTCTTGTTTTCACCAATCAGGTCATCAGAGCTAGCAACCAACTCTCCTGTTTCTTTTCTGGCCAACAATGCACCATAATTCTCATCTTTTTCACCATAGACAGCATCGACCATTGAATGGTTTTGTCCAAAATGGAGAGTTTCAACATGTTCCATAATCTCTTCATGAAGTCTGGATGGCAAGAAGCGATTGTTAGCCCCAAGTCCAAGATGGCATTGTTGTATCACAAAACATGCAAAACTTTTCTCCATTGTTTCAGCACAGATATCTCGCAATGAAGATCTTGATTGACAAATGCTGTGACGTACACCTTGGACCATTGTCAAGGCGTCAGAATGTATTATGTGGCACAAATCTTCAGCCTCTTTTTGCAGGTTCCAGAAAGAATCTTCAAGCATAGACACAGATTTTTCAAGTTGTAACAAACTGCAACAGCTTTGCTCCTTCAGGATCGCATGTTCTTTATCTCTCAACTGTAAGTCTAATTTGAGTTGGTTTATTTCTTCAATTAAGCTTTCCTTTTCCACCATTACCTTCTCTGCAGCTTGTTTCCATCTACCGCATGACATTTTTGCTTCCTCGTTTGCTTTTAACAATGCATTCAACACATTATCAGCCTCGTTCATGGTTGCACGGGCCTCCTCAATCTTGCTGAAGAAGTTACTCTCTTTACTAGAATTGTCTTCAGCAAACTACAAGGAAAAGAAGAAAGTTTATTTCAGCTATAAGAGTTCGAAAATGAAAAGTTAATGAATAACGAGTATTACCTTTCTTGCTGTAGCATCTTCCTGGATCTCCAAATTAGAGAGTTGGTATTCCTTGTCATTGAAGACAGCAGCCAACTGAACATCTAACTTGATGAACGCTTCATACGCCATAATGAACTGCTGCTTTAAAATTAAATGTGTGTTTTTACCACCGCTCAAACTTACCACATCTTGCTTCTCTGATTCTTGATTACTTAAACTATTTGAACCACCTTCTGACTCAAGGACAGAAATTTGTTCAGTAACTTTTGAAGATAATTCATTGCAACCCTCAACCAATATGTTTTCCAGCACATCTTCATCATCAGAAACAGAAAGAATGGAGGTAGATGTAGAAATATCAGTTGCACATCCATCCAAGTCTTCGAATATGGATCGATCATGGATAGAACTTAAATGAGCCTTCATGTTATCAAGTTTGTTTTTTATTGCAACAAGTTCACCTACTATCTGATGCTCTCTAGTCCTTTCATCATGTTCTGTATTACACTGAATTTCAGTCAAAGCTATTGTTGCAGTCCTCAATGAATTCAATTTCTCCTGCATTTGTTGTATCCTACTTTGAGCATCTACTAGGTTCTTTTCCAGTTGTAAAATCAATTGTTCCTTCTCAATACAAACAATTGCAGCCTTCTTAACATGTTCACCAACCCAAACATTATAATGTGGGAATGAAGAAGAAATACTTTCTATTTGTCCAGAAGCATCTTTGAGGGATTTAGAACCATCTAACAGAAAGCTTGTCAGCTCTAAACTTGCTCTCTCCCAATCACTGTGCAACGTATACAGCTCATCCTCTTTAGCAGCTAAATTTCTTCTTAGCTTCTTATTTTCTTCGGACATTCTGCATAACCGTTTGTCAAAATTCACTTGTAGGAAAGCCAATTCGTCCTTTAAATGAAGAATTGCTTTAGTTGCTTCGTTTTCAACTTCCTTGTGAACTATATCAGCTTGATCCTTTACAGACGAATGTGAAAAACGATCCTCGAGTTCTTTAGTCATCTTGTGCAACGTGGATTGTAAATCCATCATGCTCTGGTCTGTATTGTCTTCAGACACTGGTAGCTGGTTTTGATTCTCTAAGGAGCCAATTTTGTTGTCGCTTAAGGTTTCCACAAGCCTATCATTCTCTTGGCGTAGAAATTGTAGCTCTTCAACCAATCTGGCCTGCTGAGATTTCATGGTGTCCAACAAGGTTCTTGCATCTGTTAGCTCTTGGGTAATGTTGGCTGAGTGCAACATGTTAACCCTTCTGACATCACTATTATCAAGCAAAACCCCTTCTTCCACTTGATCACAGGCTTCAATCTCATATCCTAAATCAATGCTACTCAATGTGGTTTCAACCTGAAAAAAAGTAAAAATATATTTATTGAAGCTGCTGATGAGTTGAATTGAAGAAAAGTCTGTGCAGCAACTTGATCTCAGAACAATTAGTAACTGAAATGCCACTAAATGAAGATACTTGACTAAACTGAAGCAATATAAGCTGGTTCAGATGACTAAAAAGGAAAAAAAAAACTTAATTATTCTTTGTATAAAGCCTTGGGTGAACTAAAACACCAATGAATTAGAGATAAAATTGGAATATCAAGAGATGTTTATAGTTTAGATCTTTTAGCTTCTTGAAGCTAATTCTTTTTCAAAGGGGTTTCCCGCTTTAGCAAGTTCTCTAGGGGAGTTGAGCTATGCTCAGATGTACACGGCCTAACCGTATCCATACACAGCGTAACCATTTACGTGGCCATTCCTATACCCCAGCTGGCCATCTAAGACGTTTACCCCAAGAGGATTGAACCCGGGTCTCTTTTGAGACTTTCCATGCCACCTACCACTAACCTTGAGATGAAGTAGAATCTGCAATATTGTGTCAATAATCTCACTTCAAATTAAGGTGATTTTATTGTGCTTACAGGATATACTGCTGTTTGGCTATAGCTCATATATTTGCTCAGTTCTTTTCTCAATTCCTCAACCTTCCTGAAATCATAATTGAAAATTAACTAGTCACAAAGTAATCCACTCAATTCCAAATTAAAAGAACCCGAAACTGGAAGTTAGTAAATAACTAAGATTGGAATGAACTACACTACAATTTTATTTAAACACACCTGATCAGTTTGGAATTGGCGCGTTTGTACTCTGACACCAATGCAGATTTGTCATCCTGCATGAAATGGACCTTAGCATTTAGCCTTAGGCAGATATCCCAAAACTATTTAACCATTATAAGATGCACCACAAACCTTGTTTTCTTTTTCAGTTGGAAAATTATGCTCTATGTAGCTTACTTCAACTTCAAGTGTTTTTAGAAGCTTTGCATTACAGGAAAAACACAAATATTGTCAGAATTCTTTATCAGATGTACATAAATTAGAAATCATAGAGTACCTGATCATGCAACTCTAAGACATCAGCTAGCAATGCTTCACGCTCACCATGTTCATAGCAACCCTGGAATCTAGAGGCAATAGAAATGGTTTGTAGAATGTAACAGATAGAAGTTTATAAAGCATTAGAAATGATTTATGAACAGTACACTAAAAGCTGCCTAAGAAGACTAGATTCTATGTTGCTAACCTTGTTACTTGAGGATTATCATCAATTCTAGCTTGTAGTTGCTGAATTTCTTCCATTAAAGAATTATTTTCGTCCATGAGATAGCTATCGGTAGTGATTATGCCATTTGCAAGCAATTCCAAGCGTTTAATTTTTTCCTCACGAAATCTTAGCAACGTTTTTGTACACTGAACATCTTCTCTTGGAAGAGCCTACAGTAGAATCAGACCATAAATAAATATGTCTCGTACTGAGATTAGTGATAATGAAAAAAAATGATCACATTATCATGATTCATATCAAATGTAAAATGCAAAAAACCAGAGGCACCATAACATACAAGTCGGTGTTTCTGCTTGGTTTGGGACTGTATACTCCTGAAAGCTGTCCCTGACAAACTTCTCTCGTCATTTGAAGCATAATTATCATCAGAGATATTTTCACAAGTTTCACCTAAGCTAGGCTGGAACTTTGGTCCAACTTGAAACAGAGGATTTGAGATTTTTTGATGCTTCATCAATAAGGACATTTCCTCCTACAATATGAATATATAATTATATACCTAGTGTCAAATTTTCATCATATCCAAAGATGACGCATATTTGGCTCTGGTTTTCATTATACCTTTAACATTTGAATTTGTCTCTGTAGTGCTGTCACATCACCTGATGCATCTTCATTTACTTTTGCCTATGGAAACAGAAGAAATTGAGAAAATGATATTGAAGATTCTACAATAGGAAGAGAAAAAAGACTTTGATGTTCATACATTGTTCTGAATAAGCTTGGCACGCTGAGCAAATTTTAAAGTACTTAATGTCTCATTTGCAGAACTGCATATAAAAAATGATATAATCACAAACACAAGATAACACTAATGGAAATGAATTCACACAAAATATATATGAACCAAATGCTGACCACATTGAGGGGCTGACATTTGCAATAATTGTCGTTTTTGAATTTCCACCAAGAGAATCCTGCATCCAGACAGAAATGGAAGTTGCATAATTGTACATGTGAGACCATCATAGACAACATGCGTTCATGCTTTAAGCTGCTGACCTGAAGGAGAAATGTAAGTCTGGAATCCCTGTAAGGTACGTGTCTATGTTTCCCATGTGCAACATCTACCAGAGACATTATTACCAGACTACAACCAAAAAAATTGTAATCTTTTGTCACGAGCTCATGAACATAAATATACATATACATAAATAAATAAATAAATAAATATATATGTATGCACACACTCATGCACATAATACACTAATTATGCACACACCTATATATAAATATAGATAGACTGATAGAATAGATTCATCAACATCAACGTTTCTTAAGATCCAACAGCAGGTTTACGAAAAGCTAGCAAAAACATACTCTATCGATGATTTGATAGACTTTTGAGAGATGAGCCCTCTCCCTGGGATGCGCAATAGATTTGTTAACTTGAAAACTAGAGTTGAGCATGAAAAACAGTTAAATGCCAATAACACCTATCCCTACTTCTACTGTTATAATAAGGTAATAAACGGAAAGAATCAACCGCATGTTAATATATATGGAAACTTCCAATAGAATAATCTATTCGCTATATTTCTCCTGACAGCTGTCATATTGCTTCTTTCCGTTGTGTTAAAGCCTAAAATAAACCACACTACCACACATTAGGCTTCACAACGTTCTATCTAATAAATGAGTGATATCAGTCACCATGTAATTGACATATAAGTATGCTGTATGCCTAGTTTCAATATATCATGGTAATTGTCAGTTATGCTAAGAATTTAGCTTCAGTATCACACTATCACTCAAGTTCATGGCACACTCCTGATGTTCAATACGTCACCTAGAGGAACTTTCAGTTCATTTACCAGCTAAGAAATTTCAAACATCACAAAAGAGATCAAGCAATGTTAGTTGCAGTAGCAATCCTATGAACTGGACATCTATATAGAAGATTTGGAGTGTTTTAATTAAGGGTAAAAAATGATGCAAGCCATCACCAAAAGAAGTAAATTTGGAAGGTCGACTGAGAGAGAATCTGATGCACCTACCCAAGAGTTGATAGTGATTTGTTTATATAGGATGCCTCTTTCAAACGTTCTCCTGCTCCAGAAGTTCTCTGCCTATATGACAGTTAGTCAGTTATATTAGATTTTGGAAAGTCGTAACACGAAAAAATGCTCAAACCATGAAACGATTCGACTGATTATAACCTCAAGGGTACATTTCTTTATGGGTGAAAAACATAAAGAATGTGCATTTATGTGTGTGCATGTAATTACCTTTCAGAACCAGCCAGATCTACCAAATTTAACCTCCCAAACCTGAGGTGTGTCACTGAATCCCTTTCCCAACGACTTTCGACAGTGCACGTGAAAACACTATGTGATCGGCTGCTCTCACTGTTCATATCCGTTCCTGCCACTTTCCTGTTTGCAGCACCCTGTCAAAATCAACCATTTTAATAGTTGATAGAGTGATAGACATATATCTAGTGAACTAATCAAAAAAGTCATAGAAAAGTATAAATTTTAACTATATTGACACACCTGCAGCAAAAGCTTGAGGACTTCATCAACGGTTTTAACATTATATTCTGTAAGATTTTCAACATACACTCCTTCCTTCAGATCTTCTCTGAGCTATGAAATGAAGGAATCATCATGTCTAATATCCAAAAGAAAAAGAAAAAACTTAAAAATGGGCATGCATGAATACATAAATTTATACTCACTTGGAGGTTAGTGGATGAAGGCTCCAGGAGATCTGTGATCTGCTCATTGTATATCTCTAAAAAGGAACATTTGCAGCTATATTTAAGTCTCTCGTCCCTCCTGTTCTCCTCCTCCTATAAATAATTGTGGGATACAGTTTTTGCATCAAAGGGACCGAGGGTGTTACAGAATCTAGTCGTACATGGTATTAATCCACATCCTCACCAATTTAATCCTCATGAATAAATATTCAAAAAGGCGTGGAGTTATCCCACAGTCATCAACAAACTTGCCATCTTGTTGACTAATCTCGCCCATCATCGTATATGTTTTGCCACTACCAGTCTAAACTCATGAAGGAAACACAAAATATACAATATATAATTATATCCAACGTCACAGTTTTGAAACAATATAAGGGCAAAATTATTTTCAAGCCATACCTGACCATAAGCAAACATACAACTATTATAACCAGACATGCAATTATCAACCATGGGCAATCCAGCAACCCTAAAGAGCTTTTCCTGGAAATAACTCAACATGTGATAAGAGCACTAAATCACTACAAATATATATTAAGAAAATATAAGTTTTTTTCTTTGCTAATGTAGTAAGTAATATGTGTAAGCAAAAAAATAAAATTACAATACCTGTGATACCGTCTCACTGACTATATGGTCGAATGTGAATCTGACTTCTGGGTGACCAAGCCACGCTAAGGTCTGTAAACTCTCCTGCTTCAGGCACCGACCATACCCTTGTGCCATCTTCTCCAAATTGCTTAACGGTCTCACTCGTATTAACACCTGTATATTGAATTTTCACCTCATCGTCTCATGGAACAATTCACAGCACAAGCAACAAACCATAAGTAATACATTTCAAAGTGATCTCTACTAATGTTATGCGTCTAGGTCCCTTCCTTATGCGGAAGCTGTGCAATTCTAGTTCTAAGTCTTTTGAAAAGTTTATACATCAGGTCAGGTATATAAAGAATTAAAGATGCATATTAACAGAAAGCAGACTGACAAGGAAACTGTTAATTCCTATGTTTTCTTTCTATAAGAGTTGAAAATCAAATCATGCAGTCCAAGCTGCAGTTTTGTGGCTCATTTGTCATTTATTATTTACCCTTAAATGGTAAGTTTTCCAGCAAGTCAAACTTATGTTTCTTTTCTGGAAGCAAGTTACTGTTCTTAACACCCTTATACATCGTGCATATATACAAGCACTCCACTACATTTATTATAACATCTTAAAGAAATAAGGTGTCAAGAATAGAATTGTTATTACTGCTTACACTAATAGGGATTCACTTTTGACATCTAAACAATAAAGTTAATGGTTTTTGGATCAGCTATCAACATAGATCGTTTTAGTATTTAAGATCAATGCATAAGTCGGAGCAGCTGTGTGAATGATTGGTTTATGCAAAAGTAGCAACAGTAAGTATCATGATATCTGAATGAAGTTATCAAATTTGGCAACTCAATTCGTTTTCTCAAATTATTACAAATATACCAAGCAGATATAGTACAAACTCGAGTTTAAGAAAATCCTAAGCCGATGGATCATATGATGGTTATGTTTCATTCAAGAGGGCGTTACTGTCACGAAGAACTTTCATGGATGTTGTGTGATAGTTTCCACATTTCTAATATTTCATTCATTTTCAAGATAAAGCTCAATTCATGTAGGAATTATAAGGCAATAATGTAAATGACCTGAACATTGTGATCGTTCCAAAAGGAAGGATCCTCGACAAGCTCATAATGTTGAACCTCAGTAGGTGGCGGCTCACAAGTTATACTCGAAATCCTTCTCGAAACCCTAGAACTGTTCCCGCCCCTTTCTCCTGCACTTTGAAGAGCCCTTGGCCCGGTACAAGCCCCCAATTGACCAACATACGTGGTTCTCGAAACACTCCTTGCTGGTGTACTATGTGCCGAATCAAACTTCCTACGGGTAGTACTAGAACCAGCTTCCAACGATTTATCCCTAAACCCATTATGAATCACAACCTCTTCAAGTAATTCTTTGGGGAATTGTGACGGATCTGGTATAGCATGTAATGGAGACCTTGAAATAGAAATATCAACCGGAATCAACAGAGCTTTCTCGAACTGATTCTCGTTTCCCTCAGTTTGACTGATCTTTGAACTATCTTTCGCCATTAAAAAAACTCGATTTGCCTGAACACTGACGATCTTGAAGAACTCAGCAATGAGGATTCATACTGGAGAACATGACTGAATAATTAATCGCCATGAACGGATTGATGAAGTGTAGAAAGGTTTCCTGACAGAGAATCAGGTGAAAAGCTAAAAGCGAAACGATGATAAAAGGAAAATAGAATAGAACCGCCCAATTTTCAAATTAAACAGCAGCTGAGTTAAGGTAAAGTTTTTTTCAATTTTAACCCTTTAAAATCTTTAAATTGCAAAATAGACCCTCTATCTTCATGTAATTGATTAAACCAGGCTCATTTTTCGATATTCAAATTTCGCATCATGATTAAAGAATGGCCGACCAAATATAGTGTTGTTTCATTATGTTGTCAAGTAGATTTATCTATCTTAATTTGAGTAAACTAGAATTATTTATTTTTAAAGTTTAACTTTAATCCATATTAAAAATACAAATAGCATATAACATTTTCAAATTTTTATTTGTAATTGTTATATTGATCTTTATTAATTTTTACTATCTCTTTTTTATTTTTTATTAGAGCGTCCGATATAACATTGGGCTACAATTAGCAATTTATAAGCGAAAAACATTTGAATAGTTGCACAAAAGTGTAATGCCTTGATTTTTTTTTAAATATGCATTTGTCACATTTACTAACAATTTGACACATCGGTCATCTTTTCATCATATATCATTTGATATCATGCATCATCATATAATATCATCAAATAACACATATCATGCACAAATGCATTATACATATAGTCACATCAGCTCACACAAACACTTCACATATGGTCACATCGGCTTACACAAGCATACATCGTCTCATATATCATTTAATTGTTATTTATATATTTATATATATATATATATATAACGGTTTACATAAATATTTCTTTTCCAAAACTGACATTATGATAATTTTTCATTTCCTTTAACACATCATAAAGTTTGAAATACATTACGAGATAATTAAATAAAGTAGTTCATTAATACAATAAACACAAGTCACTAACAAGAAGATTTCTGCTAAATTCTTTTGTTTTGTTTTATTTTAATATTTCAAATAGTGGACATTCCACGTTAGTTAGGACATTCAAAAGACTCATGTCCTTACTGGACATGGTCATAGCAAAATGGTTCAACAGGCAATTGTAATTCTGTCACAAAGGCTTGCAGATGTAACAACCTCAAGCCTTATGCTTACAATTTCCTATATGTTTTTTTCCACAAATTGTATACTCTACTTTTACATGTGATCCTTCAGCTTTACTTTTAAGTTCTTCTTTAATTTCATCCACTAAAACATTATTCATTCTTCATATCTACCACTATTGGTCGCGTATATGCCCTAAGAGATTTATCCAACTCATCGGATATGACACTCCTAAGGTTTCTAGTAGCTAGGTATGACAGCATGTCTTCACCATACAGAGATATGTGATCCTCATTATCCCCTATTATGACCATATCAGGGTTCTCTAGGGCCTCTCTAGCACCTACGCTCTAACATTTGCGTTCTGATCGTCTTACTGAAATAAAACCATTCACGATCACAACATTAAAATCAAAATACAATCCATCTCGTATATTTGTTCATCATTTCATTTTTGTATTGACCTAAACCCCGGTCACCTATTTCTCTTCTCTCGTTTCATCATCTTACACAATCATTAACCGCTTAGCACTATTATTGTTTTTTCTCTATATATTATTTAGTTATTTATCCTCTTTTAAACATCATCTCATCTATTTAATTTAAGTTTGCATTTAGTCAACATTCATCTTATTACTTTCTCTTGATAGAGTTAAAAAATATGTTCATCTTATTTCTTATGTACATCTTAATTTACAATATCTCTTTCAATTAGGCATTCAACACCTCACATATCATTTAATTGTTATTTTTTATCATCGGGTATTATCTTAACCTCTCTTGTTTTGGTTTCAACAATAATACTCACTCTCATCATTACATATTTGTACAACACGTCTTTCACCTTGATAATTAACTGTAATTAACATAGCATAAATAATAATACTATATCCACACTTCTTTTGTAACATTATCATGATCTCCTCGAATTCATCATCTATTTCACACTATGTAAGGTATATAATATGTTTAGTATTATATTTATCATCTATTTCATCCATCTTTTGATTATATCAATCTATATTAGCTTTTACGAGCATTTACACAGCTTTCACACAATCACGCATCTAACCCCTCACTTGATCCACAAGGCGCTAACATGATTATCTTGAGCTTATTTGTGTACCATGTGTCTATACATACTATACACAGATGTTCTACGTATCACTAGATTCACAACTTTAGATCACATATTTCACATATACAATCAATACATGTATTTCAGTACTTAATAACTTTTTCATCATATCAAATCACCTAAATCGCATTATACACATATTACATTTTACACATATTTCTACACAGGATTGTAATAAAAATAACCTCATTCCTCTAGTGTCACTCAGACACGTCATCATCAAACTCATTATGTATACATCATTCAACATTAATACATCATGAGATACATCTCTCTCAACCGTTTATGATTCCTCATTTCCTTTAACTCAGCTCTAGTGGACATTTCCTTCTATGGTTTAAGTCCAGGTAGCACTCCTCGTATACCTAAATCCTTTAAACCTATGCTCTAATATTAGTTTTTAGCACCCAGTTTTTATTTTTATATATATCTTCAAATAATTATTAAACATCATTCATAAATTATTTTATCAAATTGGACAACAACCGGCACTTACATTTTATAAAACAATTTTCAATTGTTACACAAAAACTTCCATTCTTGTCCATTAGAAGTGTAATATTCCAAATTTCTAAGATGTCATTAATACTGGTTAATAAAGTGTTATATTGCCCGAAAGAAATTATATTTCTTGATTATAAATAAGCCATGATATATCCTAGATAGATTGGGAATTTATAAATATAAGGGTGATTATATCAATTTGATATTATTTGATCATGAGGTATAATTGATTATGCACAAGGTACAATTGTTTAAAGCTATGAAAATTAGTAATGGTAGATTTTATAAGTTACTTACTATATATGTATATTGGATGGAATTTTAGGGATTATTTATGACAAGTGCAAAAACTAGGGGGTTTGAGAGTGTAAATTTAATAAGTTAAAATCCCCAAATCTGGAGCATTTGAGAGAAAGTGGTTATTTGTTTCTGGAACCATCGAGATAGGCAAGGAAGAGGTAAGCATGGATGATTTAAAGCAACAACAAGAAAGACCCAAGAAATTTGTTGACTTTGAAGTCAAATTTGAAGGGTTTTCTTGATGAAATCATCATTGAACCTTTGATTTGAGGATAAATTGAGGGTGGCCAAAGAGGAACTAATTTCAAGTAAGTCTTATGTTCAATTCTTACTCAATAATAGTATTTGAAGTTTCATTGGAAGAGTCTTGGAGGTTTTGTTTGACTTTGTTAGTCAAATGGGTCAAAACCCATCAAGTTAGGTTTAATTCAAAATGGTTATGATAAATTCTTGTTTATGGTGTTTTGGACTAGTTTTAAGATGTGAAAGAATTCTTAGAGTTGAAAATATGATTTGTTTGAGTACCATTGGTGTTTTGTTTGATTATAGTAGTCAATTGGGTCAAGATTCTCAAATTTAAGTTTAGCTATCCAATCTTATGTTATAATGAAGTTAGAAGCTTGGTTTGGGACTGTTTTGAAGAATAAATAAGTTATTTACATGCTACAAGTAGGAATGAGTTGACTTGGTAACAAATGGAAGAACAAAAGGAAAAATCTGTGCTGTGCAGACCCGGTCGCGACGCGACGGGTTGGGTGTCGCGACGCGACCCGTCGCGTGCAGTTATGTGTTCTTCTTCCAGAGATTTTCTCGCGGCGTGAGGCACCCTGAACCTTCTAAAATTCATGTTTTGACCCCATTTGACCTTGTACTTGATTGTGGATTGATTCAAGTGGTTATATGGAGTTAGTATGGAGTCTTAAAGACCCGAAATGAGTGTTTAGGATTAGGTTCGGAGCTTATGCTCTTAAGGATCTCAATTTTGGGTTAACTTAACTAAGTTAACATTATGTTTGTGATCATAGGACTCTTGTCCAAGTGTTATCACTTTGGTTTGGATTGGATGTGATCCTCATCACTTCCATCAGGTGAGTACACTCTGCGGATACTCAACTTTTGTTAAAGTTTGCAAGTCATCATGATTGTGCTTTAATTGTTTGGCAAAGTGCTTTTATGAAACTTGTTGAACTAAAGGATGTGGACATTATGGATTTATTTTATGATGTGTTTATTACCAATGGTTTTCAAAATAAGACTAATGCTCCAATTAGGAGATGGTTTATTTTAATGATGTGTTTTTACTTGATGATTTCTTGAAACATGATTCTCCATGTAGGAGTGAGCTATGATTTTTGTAACAACACATATGCTTTTAAGATTGATGAAAATTGTGTTTGTATCTAACTGTGTTATGGGCATTGAGATGCCAAATGTGGTATTGTTTGTTGAGCATTTATGCTCAAGAGATATGATTGTGACACTTATGTGT
>JAUEJL010055993.1:0-19594 GCA_032274825.1 Drosophyllum lusitanicum | reverse complement strand
ATTAACTGTGGTAAATGGTGTGGCTAAAATATTGTTTTGAATTAATATACGAGTTTTTGGAGGATGTATAACTATTACATTTTCTTCTCTAGTTATATCTATGTATTCTTGAGTTATTTTTGGAGATTCGTATATACTTAAAAAGGGATTTGGGATATCTTTTTGTTTGCATTACATTTCATACCATTCAAAAAATGTTATATGAACATTATTTTGATTTATATAATCTCTCCAAGCAAGTTGATGTATTAATTCCTTTTTCTATGATTAATGGTATTATAATAATATGTTCTTTTTTCTTTATTATGATCAACATAAAATTTATTTTTGAGGTATTCTATATTAATATATGATTCAGTCATTTTAACAAATCTCTAATTCTGATTAATGAACTTGATTTTTTAATTCTTCGAGCCTTATAGTTAATGATGCACGAACATTTTTGAGTATATTTAATGTTCTGATATGTGCTAGTCTATTGTAGAAATTTTTCTCTAGTCATGACTTCGTTTGTTAATATTTTTTTGTCTTGATTTACTTGCTTAATTCTAGACAATTTATCTCTTATTTCTTTTCTAAGATTTTCTGAGTAAGAACTCATATTAACAAATTATTAATTCTGATTCTGCTTGTTTAATCCATGTAAATATTAATTCAATTCTTTGTTTTAGTTGATTACTTCTTATTTTAAGATTTGCTAATTGTACTCATTGGATATTTGTTAAATCTTTGGGTTGTTCCCATTGGATGTTCATTGGATCTTGAGAGCTTATTACTATTTGTTTTTCTTCGCGTTTGATTTTTACTAATTCGATAGTATCGTTATTAATAATTTTCCAACATGTTTTAATTGTCATAATTGTTTGAGAGTTATTATTACATAAGGTTTGAGTTTTATTACTCATATCTGATTTTTAAAATTATTAATCTCTGATAAAATATCTGATTGGGTTGGACTATATCCTTCAAATTCACTTGTTTATCCTCACTATAAATAGGTTGTGGAATATTTCTATTAAAATCTACATACCTTATGATTTTGATTTTTTGATAGAAGGATTTTTTAAATTGATTGTACTAGTGATTGAACCTGTCGATAATCTTGAAGGAATGGTTTGAATATTTTCAAAGCTAACGTCTACATAACCATATTCATGTTCTATAACACTAGATATTCTATTAGTCTCTCCTATATGTTTGGGTATATTAATATCTTGTAGATTCCAGTTACAAGATTGATTTATTTCATTCCATTTGAGTCGTTTTAGTGTTTGAATTTTAGTATGTTGAGGATTTGATTCAAAAGTTATAGTTTCATTTTTTGGACTAGCTTTCCTAGTTCTAGGTTCTATTGTTGAAGTCATAGTCTTATAACAAATTCTATATATAATCGCAATAGCTTTTGTTTCTTCTTTGAATTCTAAATTTTTTGTTTTAACTGTTAAGATTAAAGTATCAAGAATTTTTGGATCAAATAATCCTACTGAAAAGTTTGGATAACAATTAAAATATATAGAACCATTTGAAATATTAGTTTCTGCCATAGCTAATACTGAATTTTGAAAATTAGTATGTCTAGCATCTCTTAATATTAAAAGAACCGGAGCATCTATTCCTAATCTAAATAATGATTTGACTGCTACTTGAACTAAGCCAACATGTAAATATTTATATTTCTTTCTATATTGAATTAGTAGTTTTGGATAATATGTGTAAATTATCATAATCTTTATTAATTGATACAGTTTGTTCAGATGCTTTGATTGAATATCCTTGTAAATATTGTGTTAAATTCTTATTTTGGAATAGTCCAATTTAATAAATTTTGTTCTATATCCGAAATATGAACTTCTATGGAATTCATATGTAAATCGGTTTGTTCATTAATCTCTTTGTCTGAATTATATTTTTTAGAAATAAATTCATCATTTTATCTGTAATCATAAAATCATAACTGATAGTAAAATTATTTCTTTAAAGAAACAGATAATCGACTTCATTATAATCTTACAATATAATCTAGGCAAATTGATTGATGAAGAACAACTAAGAGCACATAGGCTCTGATACCATAATGGTCAAGATAGGATAATGGACATGATCATTGTTGATGTAAAAATCTTGTATATGATATAAAACTTTAAAGGCAAGCAAGAAATAAATTTATAATAAAGTACCTTATTTGATTAAAAATTCTTCATTACACTTGTCTTTGCGACAATCTTGACATACATCCGGAGATATGAATAGCTGAAAATCTAAAGATTTGGAACATTAAGTAGTAGAGAATCTAATAGAGGGTTTCTTAGAAGATTGCATGACATTTTTAGAGAACTAAGAGATGATGGTCTTTCAATGCTTAGACTTCTTATAAAGACATGTTTGATGACTTGATAACCGAAAATAACGGTTAGGGACTTCAAAATTTCTTTTTGTTACTTGATAATTGCCTAATCCCTTTGATATTCTTTTCCCTTTCCTTGATTTGTCTTTGCTTGATAATTGAGCGTCGTTACTTTTTCTTTAGAAAAGTCTTTTGTCTTTACTTGATTTGTCTTTGCTTGATAATTGAACACTTGTCTTTGCTTTATCTTGACTGATATCTGCATTGTTAGTTTGAAAATTCATCCGTCTACATAATTCTTTATTATTGACCTTCTTTATACCTGTATATTTGTAAATATTTGATAATATTTTGTTTTGAATAGTATAATTCTCTCAAATACCAAATAGTGCATTTCATACATTTGAATAATATGAGTTCGATAGATGAATAAATTTGTCTTCAAAGACAAATCACCAAACTCACTTAACGCATTACATTGTAATATAAAACAAACAATATTAATCAAAAAGACTTATGTCTTCGTATGGGTCTTGAGCATTTTGAAACAAAGAATCTTGAGGCATTTCTTAAGTAGAGCTTGTGGGAGAGCTCTGTTTTATTTCTTGAATTAGTCTTTGAATTTTGTCTCTTGAGTTTGCAGCCATGAATTGTTTGATTTGATCATCTTCATCTTCTTTGAATGGACTTGGAGGTGGAGCTATAGAAGTTGGAACTCCAAAATTAATTGAATAATAGTTTGAGACACCTTGAACATTCATTTTTTCAATTTGGTCAGCCGGAAGCTTATCCCACCATTTGACTCTAACTATTCTTTGTAGTAAGGGTGGAGACGATCCATTGCTAGGAATAATAGTAAAAGTCCATGTAATGATCCATGGAATATTGAATAAAATGGTATATTGTAATATATATACTCAAAGTCTGAGATATCTTGAATAAATATTTCTTTAAATTTGAGAAAACCTTCTTTAACACGTCGGGAAAGTGTCAATAATATTTCCCAAATATTTGAACATTTGATAAACCATCTTGGGTAATTACAGTCAAAATTCTTATCGAAGAAAATAAACCATGAATAAGAATTGCTTCTTAGATAAAGAAAATTGAACCAAGCTTCTTGATAATCGTAATAGTTGTAACAGAGATGTTGAGAAAAATTTGATAAGGTTTTATTGGTATATGGTCTAGCTTTCCATTCTTGAATGGTCATGATATGAAATATTTGAGCTTTGCTAAAGTCTATTTGAGAAGGGTTTCAAGGACGTCGATTATGAATAACTTTAACATATCTAGTGTCTATTAAGATGGCTTGATAATAGTTACGTGTTTTTTGAATATCACCAATGAACAGAGAATCTTTTGGGAAAAGAAAATCTATTAGAATATGAAAACCTTTGGCTTGTAATTGTAGCTCATAATCTTCAACGATTTTAACAGTTTAAGAACTTGTGTTTAGAATATAAGAGTTGTTTTTTTATTTTTATGATGACGAAGGGCTAACTGGTTTTGAAAAAGGGGAGATTGTAGAAGTGGTTTTGTTTGGAGAAGTTAGTGAAGAACTTGGAAGGATGATAACGGGTGTGTTGACTAAAGATGAGTATGATGGGTATTTCTTTTGGGGAGTAATTGGAGCAAATCTGTTTTGAATAGAAAGGGGAGGAGAGCTTTGATTTTTGAATGGGGAGAGAACCGATTTTTTCTTTAGATCAGAAAATAAAATTTTGAGAAGTCATTTGCCCTGTAAAAATTCTCTTGATAAGAAATCTGTTATCTTTACCTTTAATAAATTCAATTTGAAAATCAAAATTACTTAGCAAGGTGCAAAATTTTGTTTAGAAATTATATTTTTAATATCATTTTCTAAAATTGGTTTAGCGGATTGACAATCAATTCTTAATAAAAAGGGTTTCATATATAAATCGTCTTTGAAATTATTAATACACAAAATAATACTTATAACTTCTTTTCTGATAGTTGAATAATTTTTTTTAGTGTCATTCCAAGCACTAGAATAATATCTTTCTAATTCTTCTTTTGTTTGGTCATTAACCTTTTGTTTAAGTATCCCTCCAAACCCTAAGTCACTAGCATCTGTTTCCACAATTATCTTTGCATTTGGCTGAGGAATATTAAGATATGGTAAATATTTGATTTTCTGTTTAATTTGTTTGACAATATTAGTATGTTCTTGAGTACATGGCTCGAAATTCTGTTTGAGTCTTCTATATAAGGGTTTGTATATTGTTCCTAAATTGAAAAAAATCGTGAACCTAATTTAAACATTCTAGGAATCTTTGAAGTTGTGTCTTATCTTTGATTTCATTAGGAAATTTATTTGCAAATTCTAGACTTTTTTGAATAGGTCTAATTGTTCCTTTGACGATTTCATGTCCTAGGAATCTAATGTGTGTTTGAAAAAGACTCATTTTTGAAGCAGAGACAACTAATCCATTTTTATAAATTAAGTCATAGAAAATATTTAGATGTTTAAAATGTTGCTCGAAAGATTTTGAAAAGATTAAAACATCATCAATATAAACTATTGCAAAATCGCTTATTGGAATAAGGATGTCATTCATAATGTTTTGAAATTCTGAAGGAGCATTTTTGAGTCCAAAAGACATAACGTTCCATTCATAATGGCCAAAGGAGACATTAAACCCAGTTTTGTATTTGTTCTGTTCATGAATTTGTATTTACCAAAATCCAGATTTCATATCGAATTTTTAGAAGATTTTTTATTCATATAATTTTTAATAGATCTCTTTATTAGGAATTGGATAACCTATCCATTCTAAAACCTTGTTTAAGGGTTTATAGTTAATAACAAGTCTTGGGGAACCTCTTTCTAATTCAGCTGCATTCAAGACATAAAAGGCTGAGCAAGGAGACTTGGATGATCTTATAAGTTGTTTACTTAATAACTCTTGAATTTCTTTTTTGCAATGTTCTTGTAATTCGGAATATATATGAATAGCTCTAGACTTTGAAGGTATATCTTTTTCATTGAATTCTTTTATATAAGGTAATTTTACAATATGTTGCTTTCTGTTCCAAAAGGCATTGGGAACATTAATAGAACAGACATATTTTTCTAATATTTCTTTTATTTGTATAATTTTATTTTGAGTTATTCTTGCTTGTAATTGATCAGGAATCCTTAAGTTACTTATTTAGTTTACTAAGTATTTTACTTGATTAAATTAATTATTTAGATTATTTAATTTGAAAAAGCAATTGGATTAGTGAACATGAAAATTATTTCTTTGTTTAATACTTTAGTAATAATTCCAGTTTCACTAATAGTAAAAGGATATAATTGTGAAATAAATGGTGTTCCTAATATTTAAGATAGAAGTTAAATTTTTTGCAAGGATTAGAGAAGTTTTATAACAATACTCATTATTACATATATGAACATTTGTAACTTTGTATTTAAAATTTAGAGAAGATCCACTAGCGGTTGATAAACGATTAGCAATTTTTCATAATACTTTGTTGGAATAACTCCTTCTTGAATGCAGTTCATATCTGCACCACTGTCTATTAATGCTAAAACTGTTATCTTAAATTCATTTGTTATACAAAGCCTTATATAAGTATGATATGATATATTTTTTGAAATCTTTATTTGTTCTGAATTTTTATTAATTCGGTTTACTTTTTGACTTTCTTTTTCTGTATCAGTAGTAATCTCTTTGCCTTTTTCGATCTTAGATAATCTTTCTTTGATTAATTTTATTTCTGTTTTAACAATTTTTATTTAATCAAAGAAAAAGGCAAAGAGATTAATGATACAGAAAAAGAAAGTCAAAAGGTAAACAAAATTAATAAAAATTCAAAACAAATAAAGATTTCAAAAAATATATCATATCAAAGATGGAATACTTATATAAGTCTTTTATAACAAATGAATTTAAGATAACAGTTTTAGCATTAATAGACAGTGGTGCATATACGAATTGCATACAAGAAGGAGTTATTCCAACAAAACATTATGAAAAAACTGCTAATCGTTTATTAACCGCTAGTGGATCTTCTCTAAATGTTAAATACAAAGTTACAAATATTCATATATGTAATAATGATTATTGTTATAAAACTTCTCTAATCCTTGCAAAAAATATAACTTCTACCTTAATATTAGGAACACCGTTTATTTCCCAATTATATCATTTTACTATTAATGAAATTGGAATTATTACTAAAGTATTAAACAAAGAAATAATTTTCAAGATCACTAATCCAATTACTTATTCAGAATTAAATAATCAAAATAATAAAGTTAATCAAGCAAAATACTTAGTAAACGAAATAAGTAACTTAAGGATTCCTTATTAACTACAAGAAAGAGTAACTCAAAATAAAATTATAAAAATAAAAGAAAATTTTGAAAAAATGTTTGTTCTAATGTTCCTGATGTCTTTTGGAACAAAAAGCAACATATTGTAAAATTACCTTACATAAAAGATTTCAATGAAAAGGATATACCTTCAAAGTCTAGAGCTATTCATATGTCTTCCGATTTACAATAACGTTGCAAAAAAGAAATTCAAGAGTTATTAAGTAAACAACTTATAAGATCATCCAAGTTTCCTAGCTCGGCCTTTTATGTCTTGAATGCAGCTGAACTTGAAAGAGGTTCCCCAAGAATTGTAATTAATTATAAACCCTTAAACAAAGTTTTAGAATACGTTATCCAATTCCTAATAAAAGAGATCATTAAAAAAATTATATGATTCAAAAATATTTTCAAAATTCGATATGAAATCTGGATTTTGACAAATACAAATTTATGAACAGGACAAATACAAAACTGGGTTTAATGTCCCATTCGGCCATTATGAATGGAACGTTATGCCTTTTGAACTCACAAATGCTCCTTCAGAATTTCAAAATATTATGAATGACATCATTATTCCCATAAGCAATTTTGCAATAGTTTATATTAATGATGTTTTTATCTTTTCAAAATCTATCAAGCAACATTTTAAACATCTAAATATTTTCTATGACTTAATTTATAAAAATAGATTAGTTGTCTCTGCTTTAAAAATGAGTCATCTTCAAAAACACATTAGATTCCTAGGAAATGAAATCGTCAAAGGAACAATTAGACCTATTCAATGAAGTCTAGAATTTGCAAATAAATTCCCCGATGAAATCAAAGATAAGATACAACTTCAAAGATTCCTAGGATGTTTAAATTATGTTCACGATTTTTTTCAAGATTTAGGAACAATATGCAAACCCTTGTATACAAGACTCATAAAGAATCCTGAGTCATGGACTAAAGAACATACTAATATTATCAAACAGATTAAACATAAATAAAATATTTACCATGTCTTAATATTCCTCGGTCAAATGCAAAGATAATTGTAATAACAGGTACGTGCTAGTGACTTAGGGTTTGAAGGGATACTTAAACAAAAGGTTATGGTGCTTGGAATGACAGTCAAAAAAATTATTTAACCGTCAAAAAAAGAAGTTTTAAGTATTGTTTTGTGTATTAATAATTTCGAAGACTATTTATATATGAACCCTTTTTATTAAGAACCGATTGTCAATCCGTTAAACCAATTTTAGAAAATGATATTAAAAATATAATTTCTAAACAAATTTTTACAAGATGGCAAGCCTTGCTAAGTAATTTTGATTACAAATTGAATTTATTAAAGGGTAAAGATAACTCTTTACCAGATTTCTTATCAAGAGAATTTTTACAAGACAAATGACTTCTCAAAATTCTACTTTCTGATCTAAAGAAAAGTTGGTTCTCTCCCCATTCAAAAATCAAAGCCCTCCTCCCTTTTCTATTCTAAACAAATTTTTGCAAGATGACAAGCCTTGCTAAGTAATTTTGATTTTTAAGTTAAATTTATTAAAGGTAAAGATAACTCTTTACCAGATTTCTTATCAAGAGAATTTTTACAGGGCAAATGACTTCTCAAAATTCTACTTTCTGATCTAAAGAAAAAATCTGTTCTCTCCCTATTCAAAAATCAAAGCTCTCCTCCCCTTTCTATTAAAAACAGATTTGCTCCAATTACTCCCCAAAAGAAATACCCACCATACTCATCTTTAGTCAACACACCCGTTATCATCCTTACAAGTTCTTCACTATCTTCTCCAAATAAAACCACTTATACTATCTCCCCTTTTTCAAAACGAGTTAGCCCTTCATCATCATCAAAATCAACAAACAACTCTTGTATTCTAAACACAAATTCTTAAACTGTTAAAATCCTTGAAGATTATGTTACAAGTCAAAGGTTTTAATATTCTCGCAGATTTTCTTTTCCCAAAAGATTCTATGTTCATTGGCAATATTCAAAAAACATGCGACTATTATCAAGCCATCTTAATAGACACCAGATATTTTAAAGTTATTCATAATCGAAGTCCTTGAAACCCTTCTCAAATAGACTCCAGCAAAGCTCAAATATTTCATATCATGACCATTCAAGAATGGAAAGCTAGACCATATACCAATAAAACCTTATCAAATTTTTCTCAAGATCCCTCTTACAACTATTACGATTATCAAAAAGCTTTGTTCAATTTTCTTTATCTAAGAACTTATTCTCATTCGTAGTTTATTTTCTTCGATAAGAATTTTGACTGTAATTACCCAAGATGGTTTATCAAATGGTTCAAATATTTGGAAAATATTCTTGACACTTTCCCGATACGTGTTAAAGAAGGTTTTCTCAAATTAAAAGAAATATTTATTCAAAATATTCCAGACTTTGAGTATTTATTACAATATACCATTTTATTCAAGATTCCATGGATCATTACATGGACTTTTACTATTATTCCTAGCAATGGATCGTCTCCACCCTTACTACAAAGAACAGTTAGAGTCAAATGGTGGGATAAGCTTCCAACTGACCAAATTGAAAAAATGACTATTCAAGGTGTCTTAAACTATTATTCAATTAATTTTGGAGTTCCAGCTTCTATAGCTCCACCTCCAAGTCCACTCAAAGAAGACGAAGATGATCAAATCAAACAATTCATGGCTGCAAACTCAAGAGACAAAATTCGAAGACTAATTTAAGAAATAAAGCAGAGCTCTCCCACAAGCTCTACTTAAGAAATGCCTCAAGATTCTTTGTTTCAAAATGCTCAAGACCCATACAAAGACATAAGTCTTTTTGATTAATATTGTTTGTTTTATATTACAATGTAATGCATTGAGTGAGTTTGGTGTTTGTCTTTGAAGACAAATTTATTCATCTATCAAAATCGTATTATTCAAACGTATGAAATACACTCTTTGGTATTTCAAAAAATTATACTATTTAAAACAAAATATTATCAAATATTTACAAGTATACAGGTATAAAGAAGGCTAATAATAAAGAATTATGTAGACGGACGAATTTTCAAACTAACAATGCAGATATCAGTCAAGATAAAGCAACGACAAGTGTTCAATTATCAAGCAAAGACAAATCAAGTAAAGACAAAAGACTTTTCTAAAGCAAAAACAACGGTGCTCAATTATCAAGCAAAGACAAATCAAGATGCTTAATTATCAAGTAAAGACAAATCAATGAAAGGGAAAAGAATATTAAAGGGATTAGGCAATTATCAAATAACAAAAAGAAATTTTAAAGGCGGACCATAACAATAAAGCACTGTAGGTGTTTTTCGTTATCTATTTATTGATCATTAGAAGATATTAATTTCTTTCGAATCATTCTACTTCTAAAATTACAATTTATGATTACAGCTAAGATGATGAATTTATTTTCTAAAAAACATAATTCAGACAAAGAAATTAATAAAGAAACCGATTTACATATGAGTTCTGTTGAAGTTCATATTTCCGATATAGAACAAAATTTATCAATTGGACTATTCCAAAACAAGACTTTAACACAATATATAAAATTGGAACTTTTGATTTTCTACAAGAATATTCAATCAAAGCGTCTCAACAAACTATATCAAGTAATAAAGATTATGATAATTTACACCTATTATCCAAAACTGCTATAATTCAATATAGAAAGAAATATAAATATTTATATGTTGGCTTAGTTCAAATAACAGTCAAACCATTATTTAGATTAGGAATATATTCTCCGATTCTTTTAATATTAAGAGATGCTAGACATACTAATTTTCAAAATTCAATACTAGTTATAGCAGAAACTAATATTTCAAATGGTCCTATATATTTTAATTGTTATCCAAACTTTTCAGTAGGATTATTTGATCCAAAAATTCTTGATACTTTAACCTTAACAGTTAAAACAAAAAATTTAGAATTCAAAGAAGAAACAAAAGCTATTGCGATTATATATAGAATATGTTATAAGACTATGACTTCAACAATAGAACCTAGAACTAGGATAGCTAGTCCAAAAATGAAACTATAATTTTTGAATCAAATCCTCAACATACTAAAATTTAAAACCAAAACCACTCAAATGAAATGAAATAACTCAATGTTGTAACTAGAATCTACAAGATATTAATGCACCCAAACCTATAGGAGAGTCTAATAAAATATCTACTGTTATAGAACATGAAGATGGTTCTGTAGGCGTTAGCTTTGAAAATATTCAAATCATTCCCTAAAGATTATCCACATGTTCAATCAATAGTACAATCAATTTAAAAAATCCTTATATCAAAAAATCAAAATCATTAAGGTATGTAGATTTTAATAGAAATATTCCACAACCTATTTTTAGTGAGGATAAACAAAGTGAATCTAAAGGATATAATCCAACCTAATCAGATATTTTATTAGAAATTAATAATTTTAAAAATTTATTAACTCAAATCTTATGTAAAAAAATTAGTAAAAATCAAATGCATTGGAAAATTGTTAATAACGATACTATCGAAGTAGTAAATCAAACGCGAAGAGAAGCAAATAATAATAAGCTCTCAAGATCCAATGAACATCCAATAGGAACAACCCAAAGATTTAACAAATATACCATGGGTAGAATTAGAAAATCTTAAAATAAGAAGTAATAAACTAAAACAAAGAATTGAATTAATATTTACATAGATTAAACAAGCAGAATCAGAATTAAGAATCTGTTAATATGAGTTCATACTCAAAAAATATTAGAAAAGAAATAAGACATACAATGTCTAGAATTAAGCAAGTAAATCAAGACATAAAAATATTAACAAACGAAGTCATGACTGGAGAAAATTTCTACAATAGACTAGCACATTTTAGAGCATTATATATACTCAAAAATGTTCGTGCATCATTAACTATAAGGCTCGAAGAATTAAAAAATCAAGTTCATTAATCATAATTAGAGATTTGTTAAAATGACTGAGTCATATATTAATATAGAATACCTCAAAAATGAATTTTATGCCGATCATAATAAAGAAAAAAGAACATATTATTATAATATCATTAATAATAGTAAAAATGAATTAATACATCAACTTGCTTGGAGAGATTATATAAATCAAAATAATGTTCATATAACATTTTCTGAATGGTATGAAATGTATTGCAAACAAAAAGATATTTCAAATCCCTTTTTAAGTATATATGAATCTCAAAAAGTAACTCAACAATTTATAGATATAACTAGAGAAGAAAAGGTAATAGCTATACATCCTCCAAAAACTCGTATATTGATTCAAAACAACATTTTAGCCACACCATTTACCACAGTGAATGAAACAATAACTAAAAAAGAATTAACTAAGCAAATTGTATATCAAAATAATTATACAAATGAAATTCTAAATACTATGAGTCAACAACTAAATAGAACTGAAAATAACAAAAATAATACTAAGACTAAAGGTAATGATAATAATACAATAAAATACGAAGAAAAATCAATTTTCACACCTCAACTAATAGATTCAACAATGAATTTAGGATATAATAAAAAACTAGTTAATGAATTACAACAAAAGCTTAGTGAAATAAAAATTAATATAATAAATTAAGCTACAGACTCTAAAGAGGAATATAATGACGATAATGATAAAATAAAAATATCCCAACTTCAAGAACAATTCTCAAATAATGTTAATAAACTCATAAATACAAGTACAAATACGTATAACAAACAAACTACACTAAATTTTTACCCAAAACCAACTTTTTTAGATATTTAATATGAAGACAGAGAATTCGCTTTACAGAGAAGTGCATACGATGGTTCATCCATATATGAATGGAATATAGATGGATATTTGAAAAGCTAAAGACTTTGAACATTGGGAAGTGGAAAATCTAAGAGAAGGTTTTGGAGATTTTGAATGTTGCATAACATTTTTTGTGAAAACAAGAGATGATCTCTAATAAGCACTTCAAAATTGTTTGAATTTCATTTTGCTTTGCTTTGAACACTAGCTGACAGCTTCTTTAAAGTCTTTTGTTTGTTTCTGTTTTTGCTTTATCTTGAATTGGCAGCTTTTCATTTTGCTTTACTTTGATCATTAGCCAACAGTTCATCTAAAGTCTTTTGTTGGTTTCTGCTTTTTCTTATCTTTAATTGTCATTTGATTGACAGCATCTGTATTTGAATAGCTGTAGATATGTTTTGATAAACCTTTGTTTGAATAATATTATCATTTGAAATACCAAAATATTTATTTCATACGTTTGAATAATATTAGTTTGATAAACGAATAAGTCTGTCTTACAAAAGACGAAACACCAAACTCACACAACACATTACATTGTAATATTTATTTTGAATATACACAAATCATGGAATTTAATCATAAAGACTAAATTCTGCATATGGATCTTGAGTCTCTTGAAATAAAGATTCTTGGGGCATATCTTGAGTAGAGCTTGTAGGAGAGCTCTGTTTTATTTCTTGAATCAATCTTCGAATTTCATCTTTTGAATTTGCAACCATGAATTGTTTGATTTGATTGTCTTCGTCTTCTTTGAATGGACTTGGAGGTGGATCTATAGAAGCTGGAACTCCAAAATTAATTGAATAGTAGTTTGATACTCCTTGAACTGTCATTTTTTAATGTGTTATGTAGGAAGCTTATCCCACCATTTGACTCTAACCATTCATTGTAGTAATGGTGGGGATGATCCGTTACTAGGAATAATCGTGAAGGTCCATGAAATGATCCATTAAATCTTGAATAAAATGGTGTATTGTACTCAAAGTCTGAAATATCTTGAATAAATATATCTTTGAATTTGAGAAAACCTTCTTTAACACGTATTTTCCCAAATACTTGAACCATTTGATAAACCATATTGGGTAATTATAGTCAATATTCTAATCGAAGAAGATAAACCATGAATGAGAATAGCTTCTAAAATAAAGAAAATTGAACCAAGCTTCGTGATAATCGTAATAATTGTATGAAGAATGTTGAGGAAAATTTGATAGGGTTTTATTGGTATATGGTCGAGCTTTCCATTCTTGAATAGACTTGATATGAAATATTTGAGCTTTGCTGAAGTCTATTTTAGAAGGGTTTAAAGGACTATGATTATGAATAACTTTAAGAGATCTAGTATCTATTAAGATGGCTCGATAATAATCACTTGTCTTTTGAGTATCGCCAATGAACAGAGAATCTTTTGAAAAAAGAAAATCTGTTAGAATGTGAGAACTTTTGGCTTGTAATTGTAGTTCATAATCTTCAAGTATCTTAACTATTTTGTAATTGTAGTTCATAATCTTCAATTATCTTAACTATTTGAGAATTTGGGTTAAGAATATAAGAGTTGTTTGTTGGCTTTGATGATTAAGAAGGAATTGTTGGTTGTTGAAAAGAGGAGATAGTGGTAACAGTTTTGATTATGGATGAACTTGAAGAACTTGGAATAGTAATTGGTGTTTTAACTAAGGATGAATAAAATGGGTGTCTTGAAGAGGGAGTAATTGGAACAAATCTGCTTTGAATAGGAAGGGGAGAAGACGTTTGACTCATGAATGGGGAGAGAACCATTTTTTTCTTTTGATCAGGAGTTTGAATAGAATTTTGAGTAGTCATTTGCCCTGTAAAAATTCTCTTGATAATAAATCTAGTAAAGAGTATCTTTACCTTTGATAAATTCAATTTGAAAATCAAAATTACTTAGCAAGGCTTGCCATCTTGCAAAAATTTATTTGGAAATCACATTTTTAATATCATTTTCTAGAATGGGTTTTGTAGATTGACAATCGAATTCAATAAAAAGGGTTTCATATATAAGTCGTCTTCGAATTTATTAATATACATAACAATGCATAAAACTTCTTTTTTAATAGTTGAATAATTTTTTTGAGTGTCATTCCAAGCATCAGAAAAATATCTAACTAATTCTTCTTTTGTTTGATAATTAACCTTTTGTTTAAGTATTCCTCTAAATCCTTGATCACTAGCATCTGTTTCAACGATTATTTTCGCATTAGGTTGAGGAATATTAAGACATGGTAAATATTTATTTTTCTGTTTAATTTGTTTAACAACATTAGCATGTTATTGAGCTTACGACTCAGGATTCTTTTTGCGTCTTCTATACAAGGGTTTACATATTGTTCCTAAATCTTGTAAAAAGTCGTGAACATAATTTAAACATCCTAAAAGTCTTTCAAGTTGTGTTTTATCTTTGATTTCATCGGGGAATTTATTTGTAAATTCTAGACTTCTTTGAATAGGTCTAACGGTTCCTTTGATAATTTCAAGACCTAAGAATCTAATGTGTGTATGAAAAAAAACTCATTTTTTAAGTAGAGACAACTAATCCATTTTTATGAATTAAGTCATAAAAAATATGTAGATGTTTAAAATGTTGATCAATAGATTTTGAAAAGATTAAAACATAATCGTCATAATAATTTTAAATTCTGAAGGAGCATTTTTGAGGCAGAAAGATATAACATTCCATTCATAATGTCTGAGGGAACCTTAAAACCAGTTTTATATAATTTATCTTGTCCATGAATCTGTATTTACCAAACTCCAGATTTCATATCAAATTCTGAAAAGATTTTTGAATGGTATAATTTTTTTAATAAATCTCTTTTATTAGGAATTGGATATCTTATCCATTCTAAAACCTTGTTTAAGGATTTATAATTAATAACAAGTCTTGGAAATCTTCTTTTTAGTTCAGCTAAATTCATAACATAAAAGGTTGAGCAAGATCAAGAAGACTTGAATGATCTTATAAGTTTTTTACTTATTAACTCTTGAAATTCTTTCTTGCAATGTTTTTGTAATTCGGAAGACATGTGAATAGCTCTTGATTTTGAGGGTATATCTTTTTCATTGAAATCTTTTAGATAAGGTAATTTGATAATATGTTGTTTTATGTTATAAAAGGCATTAGGAATATCAGAACAAACATTTCTTTCAAATATCTCTTTTATTTGCCTAATTTTATTTTGAGTTATCTTTTCTTGTAATTGATCAAAATAATTTAAGTTTCTTATTTCATTTACTAAGTATTTCGCTTGATTAACTTTATTATTTAGATTATTTAATTCTGAAAAAGCAATTGGATTTGGCCTTTTGAAAATTATTTATTTGTTTAAAACTTTAGTACTAATTCTAGTTTCATTAATAGTAAATGGAAATAATTAGGAAATAAACGGTGTTCCTAATATTAAGGTAGAAGTTAAATTCTTTGCAAGGATTAGAGAAGTTTTATAACAATAATCATTATTACATATATGAACATTTGTAACTTTGTATTTGACATTTAGAGAAGATCCATTAGTAGTTGATAAACGATTAGCAGTTTTTTCATAATATTTTGTTGGAATAAATACTTCTTGGATGCACTTCATATATGTACCACTGTCTATTAATGATAAAACTGTTATCTTGAATTCATTTGCTACATAAAGTATTCAATCTTTGATATGATATATTTTTTGAAATTTTAATTTGATTTGAATTTTTATTAATTTTATTGATCTTGTGATCTTGCTTTTCCATATCAGTAGTAGTCTATTTGCCCTTTTCGACCTTAGATAATCTTTCTTTAATTAATTTTATTTCTGCCTTTACAGTTTTTAATTATTCTTGTAAGTCTTGAATTGTTATTGAGGTTTTTGGTTTAGAAAATCTTTCAGAAATTTCTTGAAGATTAAAGAGATTATTATTAGGTGGTGGTGGTGTTGTTGGTTTAGCATCTTTATTGTAATTGAGAAATTTATTTGTTAGTTTAGTTTTTATAGCTTTGTCTTGAATCTTATCTAATAGTTCTAAAAAATCTCTATCTTTATCTGTAATAACATTTATTTTATTACAATTTCCTATGCATTCACAGTTAGATTCAGAGTCAGTTTCATCTGTTGAATAACTTTGTAATACATTTAAACCATTATTATTATAATCTGATAAGCTTGATTCGGAATCTTCATAGTAATTTAGGAATAATTTGTTTATCTGAATTTTTAATTGAGCAGAGACTTCTAATTCATTTATAGTCCTTTCAGCACTGCAATTTTTTTGCCATATGACCAGGTTTACCACATTTATAACAAATAATGATATCCTTTTGATTACCTTTGATACTTGATTTTTATATTATTAAATCTTTTATAGTTTTTCTTTTTATTCTTATCAATACTTTTAGTTTTAGTTTTATTTTCGTTACTTTCAATTCTGTTTAGCTGTAGACTCATAGTATTAAGAATCTCATTTGTATAATTATTCTGATATACAATTTGCTTAGTTAGATCTTTGTTACTTATTTTTTTAGCTGTTGCAAATGGTGTGGCTAAATGTTTATTTTGAATTAATATTTTAGTTATTGGAGGGTGAATAACTATTACCTTTTTTTCATTTGTTAAATCTATATATTCTTGAGTTATTTTTGGAGATTGGTATATACTTAAAAAATGATTTAGAATATTATATTGTTTCCAATAGCGTTTATATGTAAATTCTTCTTTACTATTCTTAACAGTGTTGCAATAATATTTTCTCTTTTCTTCATTATGACCGGCATAAAATTCGTATTTGAGATATTCTATATTAATATTTGACTCAATCATTTTAACAAATTATTAATTTTGATTCTGCTTGTTTAATCCATGTAAACATTAATTCAATTCTGTCTTAATTGATTACTTCTTATTTTAAAATTTGCTAATTGTACCAATTAGATATTTGTAAGATCTTTAGGTTGCTCCCATTGAATATTTATTGGATCTTGAGAGCTTATTATTATTTGTTTTTCTTCGCGTTCAATTTCTATTAGTTCTGTATTATCCTTATTAATAGTTTCCCAATATGTTTTGATGTCTAAAACTGTTTGAGAATTATTATTACATAAAATTTGAGTTTTGTTACTCATATTTGATTTTTTAAATTATTAGTTTCTGATAAAATATCCGATTGGGTTGGACTATATTCTTCAGATTCACTTTGTTTTTCTTCTTGATAAATGGGTTGTGGAATATTTCTAGAAAAATCTACATATCTTAATGATTTTGATTTTTTGATAGAAGGATTTCTTAAGTCAATTGTACTACTAATTGAGTCTGTTGAAAACCATGAGGAAATAATTTGAGTATTTTCAAAGCTAATGTCTACAGAACCATCTTCATGTTCTATTACATTAGATACTTGACTAGATTCTCCTATAGGTTTGGGTATATTAATATCTTGTAGATTTCAATTACATGATTGAGTTATTTCATTCAATTTGAGACGTTTTGGTGTTTGAACTTTAGCATATTGAGGATTTGATTCAAAAATTATAGTTTGAGTTTTTAGGCTTGTTATTCTAGTCCTAGGTTCTATTGTTGAAAACATTGTTTTATAGCATATTCTATATATTATGGCAACCGCTTTAGTTTCTACTTTAAATTTTAAATTTTTTGTTTTAATTGTTAAGACTAAAGTATCAAGGATATTTGGATCAAATAATCCTACGAAAGAGTTTGGATAACGATTGAAATATATAGGGCCACTTGAAATATTGGTTTTTACTATAGCTAATATTGAATTTTGAAAATTAGTATGTCTAGCATCTCTTAATATTAGAAGGACTGAAGCATCAATTCCTAATCAAAATAAAGGTTTGACTGCTACTTGAACTAATCCGGCATGTAGATATTCATATTTTTTCCTATGTTGGATTATGGCATTTTTAGATAATAAATGTAAATTATCATAATCGTTATTGATAGATATTGTTTGTTTTGAAGCTTTAATAGAATATCCTTGTAAAAAATCAAAAGTTTCAATTTTAAATGTTGTTTTAAAATTCTGCTTAGGTATTGTCCAATTTGACAAGCTTTGTTTAATATCAGAGATATGAACTTTAACATAATTTATTGGTAAATCAGTTTCTTCATTAATCTCTTAGTCTGAATTATGTTTTTCAGAAAATAAATTCATCATCTTATCTATAATCATAAAGTGTAATTTTAGAAGTAGTATGATTTGTAAGAAATTATTTTTTTCAAATGATTTTTAATAAATAACGGGAACATCTACATAGTTCTATTGTTGTGATTCAGCTGGATGACTTACAGTCTCAAACTAATCCAACCAATAATAATTAATAACACTGACAAAATAGATTTTCCCACAATATTATTATGAAATCATTAAAAATAATATGATTTCTTAAAATAATAGCTGCTTGTAGAATATACTCTTTAAATATACCAAAGAATAGACTTCATATATCTTATCTTACTTAATCAAGAGCGTATGGCTCTGATACCAAATAAGTTTCTTAATACTATGAGTGAACAACTAAATGCAAAAAGATGATTTGAGAACCGTTTTTATTGCGAGTATCGCGAATACCATTTGTAACCGTCATTAATGCTCATTAATAGGGGTATTTTGGTCTTTTATATAACTTTCCAACCTTGAATTGCTTGCGGATGAGTTGTCATTAAAGATCGAGCCTTGATTTTTCCGAAATATCCCTCGTGAATGCATCATTAATGAACCATTAATGCATTATTAATGAGTCGTCATATTTATTCACCATTGATTTATTTTAATCAAGGGTCAAGATTGGTTCTCACGGTACTGACAATAAAAGCGGTTCTCAAATGAACCATCCCAAATATATATATATATATATATATATATGGTAATGGGTAATGATCCAATAGAGACAGTTCTTAAAATATGAACGATAGAAACACTGCATCTAGTCTATAAAATCACTGCATCCAACTTAAAATAATTGCATCTCGGCTAATAAACACTGCATCTTGTCTAAAAACACTGCATCTTGTCTAAAAAATTAATGCATCTTGTCTAAAAAAAAATATTGCATCTTGTCTATATATG
>JAUEJL010055992.1:0-31647 GCA_032274825.1 Drosophyllum lusitanicum | reverse complement strand
TACAGGTAAAGATTAGAAGGCCTGGTGAGGCGGGTTGCTTATGCATGTTTATGTACCTCTGGGATGGAACACTTATGCATTATGTAATTATGTGAATGCTATGGTCGGTCAATGTGATAGAGTAACACCACAGTTGATACAGTCTTTTGAATGTAAAAAAAACCTTTTGGTTTAAGTTTTCGTTGCTTAACTTAATGATAACTAACCGTGATTGAGTTCACGTTTATGAATAACGCAAATTTTTGCTAATTTTGTCGTTTTGTGAAGCCGGTGTTACAGTAAATACACGAGTAGCCGTAATTATTTATGTGAAAGTATTATTATTTATATTCACCTAGCTAAATATATGATTGTTTTATGTGAACGAAATAAAGAGCCCAATAGGAGTGTTTCTTAAAAAAAGTTATATTAATTTCAATCGATATAGGATTAAAGCTACTAAATTGTAGTAACGTTTCCAAAATGTTCCATTAAGACACGTCAACTTTTTTTTAACACATATGCCAACTAAACTCATAAAAACGTGTTATCATGCCCATTTTTAACCAGTAACCCTGTTACAAAAAAAGGACAATAAAAAACGTTTTCTTTTTGTTTAATTTTTGATCATTTTGTCTAATTCTTTTTGCAAATCTTGTACATAATATTTTAAACTTTTAAAGGATGCAATGAATTGAAGGACATGTATGATAAATATAAAATAAAATATGTGTGATATAGGTTTTAAAAAAATAGTAATACGATTTAGTAGGTATTATTTGATTTAGTAGGTATTAATTAATTTTTTAAAAATTTTAATATTGAATAGTAATACGAATGTGAATAGAGTTTTTATATGATAAAACAAATTTAGTTAACTTTCATATATGTTTCATGTATTAAATAAAATTCAAATTTAGTTTTTCTCACTTATCAAAACATTTAAAATCCTAAATATAAGGAGTTGAAAAATCAATCGTAACATTTAAATCTAAAATCCTAAATATATGGAGTTTGAAAAATCAATGGTACATTTAATTTTTAAAATTTAGTTTGACCTCTAAAAGTCAAAATTGATTCCATCAATTTAAATAAATAGATGGTCAGGATTTTATAATCAAAATTAACTTGCTAAATGAAAGGTCAGGATCGTATAATAAATTTTATCAAAATTAGTCTTTTATTTATATTAGAAGATAAGAAACAAAACTGGCAGATTAATTCATTCTTTTAACACCACCTGGGTAAACAAACAAATTATATCCTAGAAGAAAATTCCACTATTGCTAACTCATGAAACAGCCACCAAATTAGGGAAACAAACTGCTCAAGTGTGTAACAGATGGAATTTTTTTTAAAATAATGCGTTTTCTAAAGAAATTATCAGAAGTAATGCAAGTCTCTCTCAAAGTTTATAAAAGTAGAGTTTTCGGGATTTGAGATCCCGAATTTGTCACATGTCACGTATGTGCACTTCCCAGCTTTTTCTTTGTCATTTTCAATGCATTTGGTGGTTGTACCTAGTCAAATACGGGATCCCAAATTCCGAATTCTTCATCAAATTCGGGATCTTAAATCCCGAAAACTCTACTTTTGAAAATTTTGAGACTTGCATTACTTTTAATAATTTTTATGGAAAATGCATTATTTTAAAAAAAATTCGTAACAGATGAGAAGATCATAGTCAGGTTTCATCAAGAGAAGGAAATTGGGCTGCGGATCAGCAAGCAAAAAGTGGTATATCGAGGAAGTCTAAACCGATTTTATGGGACGTTAACAGGCCGTAGTATTGATTTGGAGGAAATGGTGGTTCTGCAGCAGGGGAGGTTTACTAACCAAGAAGTGTTGCAGGTTTCTATAAATCACTCTGGTGGAGTGGTGCGATACCTTCAAGTCGTAAGGTACGCATTTAATGGGTTTATATGTTGTCTCGGGTTGCGGCGAAGTAATAGTGGTGGGTAGAGCTATTAATCATAGAACAATTCTTTTTTGATAAGGCTTACTGCATCCGTCCCACAAATGGGGTGTGGGTTGAGAGCCAATATCTCCCCTTTCATATGTTAGTGTGGGTTCAAGAGTTGATGGTTCACCATCACGTACTCTCTCCCCGACTCCCCCTCTTTCTCTCTCTCTCTCCACATTTAATCTCTCTATTTCTCTCCTCTTTATTATTTATTTATAAATAAAAAAAGCATTGTTTGATGAGTGTGGGATTTGCGGGATATAATGGGATGATAGAAAAAAATGATGTGGCGCTGATGTGATAATGGAAAAGTGTGGGATGAACGTTGATGGTCTAAGGCGTGAAGGAAACACTCATGATTCACACACTTGCACTTTTTCTTGAATAGTCAAGTCTATGATCATAGTGTAGGGGAGGTTTTGTCTCAATGCGGGAGATATTGCATGTTGTGGACACCCGGTTGTTATAAGGATGGTCCTATGATATAACACGTTTTTTTCTTTCTGTGTCAAGTGCTGGTTTGAATATCCTGAGAAAGTATTTCATTTTGTTGATTGGTGATTACTAGGGCTTGGGTTGGGTTTGGCCTTCTTTTTCAAGTTCCGAAATGATCAGATATTGTAGGAAGCGAGTATCGTGAGTTGGTTTGGGATGGCGTTATAAGAGGGGTTGGGTAGATACGTGATCATGACATCATGTTGCTTTATATCCTTTGAAATGGCACAACAATCACACATTGGCACTTTGTTTTCATTTCATACCGAAATTGGATCATGATTAAAAAGATGGTTTTTAGCTATGCTGGAGGTAGCATTTTGTAAACCAAGAGTAACAAGGTGCTATGACCCTTTGGATTTGCTATGTATTTGTTGAGTAATGTCTTATATCAGACGGAAAGTGATTTTATAATATGTTTAATAAAGGTTATTGACTACTCCACTCATAGTCAATTAGGTTTGAGCCACAAACTTACAGTTTTCTTTCTTTTCTAATGTCTAGCAAATCTGTAATCTGGAAAGCCACATTGTCTTTTTTTGTGAAGCTTTGGTTTGATGTCGAGTTGGAATAAATGTGTTGTTTTGGGTTTGGCAGTGGTTTGGTTCGGTCTGTATTCATGAACAGCTTGTGTATAGTAATAACAATTTATGGATATATTGGATTGTGGGTGTTTCAATTGGAGAGAGGAGAACTGGGATATGTGTGACTTTTGGTACACAGGAATAAGAAAGAAAACAAGAAGGAAACCGTTAGAAAAATGTTGAAATGGGGATTAGAATAACAATAAATATTTGGATAATTTCGTGGATCGTGTTTAATACACTTTTCAAAATTTGTAATTTGACCCTATGCCTGGGGTATCACGAATTCAGATAAAGCATAATCCAAGAAACCTGATTTGAATCTCAGATTTAATTCAAATCCAAACACAGAATAACTTTGCTTTGATTTTCGTTCTTCAGAGACTATTTTAGCAGAATATCGATTAGTGAAATCGTTTTTCTTCCTTATCTTTTCTATATTTTGCACCAACTGAAAACACCTATTTGTAGGCGATAAAAATGGCGGTTGGCAGCAGTTGTACGACGGTTGTCTGGCGGCGGCGGTTGGCCGGAAACCGTTTTGGCGACAGTGGTTATTGACGGGAAATTATATATATATATATATAGAAATAATTTTTGGGCGGAACCCCCGTCAGGGGCGATGCCCCTTGGAACCCCACCATGGGCGACGCCCCCGGACCCACTTATTCCCAATACCAACTTAGCTTATCCGAGTGTGTACTCCGCACCTCCAAACCCGAATTATAACTAAGTCTAGAATCGGCTAGTCTCATATTAATCCTGATTAAACTAAAAGGCTTAATGATACTAAAATCACTAACAGAAACATTCTGGATGAAATTATATGGACTGGTTTGCGCTCTGGATGTGTTGTAATTTTCTAGGACAAGATAGAGAAATCCGAGATGGTGAAGGAAATGTTCATCAAAATGAAAATGACAGGGTTAGCAAAGAAAGGATCGATTAAATACACAGTTGTAGACGTTAAGGTTCACCGGAGTTCGCTGGATCATACATGCAATGGACTTATGAAGGAAGTACATGGAGAAGGTTTTCGTCAAGTATGTGTTGTGTACAAACCGCAGAAAATAGCATGATATTTATTAGTTATGTATTTATGTACTTGCTTTGTGTTGAGGTATATGTAATGGCGGAATGCTAATTTATTTACAAGTAGAAGCTCCCACTTGGAAAATATATAGTTAGGGATGAAACAAATACAATGCTAGTGTATCATATCTTTCTCAAAGTTAAAAGTAAATTTCAGAGGAAGAATAATTAAAAGCCCTCCTAGATACCTTGATGACTATAACTTGTCATCATTGAAGATATATTCTATTCAAAAGAACATTTCCATATTTAGCTAGCCATTGTAATTATACATGTTCTTGGAGGGTCACTAATAAGGAGCCTTGATTTGTACAATAAATGCTCCATATGGACTTGTTTAGATTTAGCATCAAGATAGTAGAGACATTATCAGATTTTGCTAGATGTTTCAAGCTGTTATCTTTATATGCTTATTACTTATAACTTAGATTTAATTGGAGCATTTCTATGTCATTTCGTCCAGAGCATCAAAAATCTCAGGACACGGTCCAAGTCGTAGGTATACGTCAGTCAGACATAGCTCGTGATGGTCTCATACGAAGGGTAGATCATTCATCATTGGCGAAGAAACAAAAAAAGGTGGCATGTATAGGTCTCATCATTCGTCGTTGATGAAGCAAAAGACGATTTCAAAAAGACTATTTGGCATAGCTCATAGTTAGTCTTCAGATACATTCTCTTTTTAACAAAAAAAATTAGCAACCTACTATTTTAGAGAAGAGTTGGAAACAGCTTATAAGCTCTTTTTTTAGAGTTAATTACAAAAATGGTTTATGTGGTTGTTACTAATTTCTATTTTTGGTCCTTTAACTTCAAAAATTACGAAAATAGTCATTTTGTTTCACTTTTGGTCCTTTAGGCTAACTACAGTTATTTTTTACCGTAAGTCAAAGGGTAGTTTAGTCTTTTTACACTTTATTCATGTTACCAAACCTCCTCTTACTTTTTTTCTTTTCCTTTTATTATTATTTAACTTCCTTTTATTAATATTTAACCTCCTAAATCTTTTCTATACTTACTTTCTAATTACAATTAAATGTATATTTAGTAGAATATAATAGATAATAAAAGTTTTATTATTCTTTAAGCCAAATTAAGATTTTAATTATATTCAAATAAAATTAGGTTAATTTAATAAAATCGGTATTTGTTCTAAATTAACCAATTGATTACTTTAATTATTTTTAATACTTAATACAATAAACAAATAAAATGCAGATTATGAACAAAGAAAACCATAAATAATGTAATTACTTTTTAATTACCTTAATTATAAATCAATTAACTTTCCAAATAGCTTTGTATATATAAATTCTTCACAAAATAGAAAAGAAAGAATTTACAAATGAATTGAACCATTATCTTTATTTTCAGATGTTTTGATTACAGAGGAGAAAACAATAGATTATGGAAACAAATCTCAAAAGCCCATCAATAGATTATGAACTAAAACTCAGATCTTTAAAAAGAAAGCCATCAATATAACCCATATCTTCAAACCAAGGATGCCTAAAAAATCACGAAGAATCTACAAATATAAACAGGGTTCATGTACTAAGCCCTAAAACAAACCACGCATTCAGTGACTATTTTTATAATTTTTAAAATTAAATGACTAAAAGTAAAAATCAGTAACAACCACATGGATTATTTTCGTAATTAACTCTTATTGTAATTAAAAATGTCTATCTACAAACTTAAAAAAATACACACCTCTTCATTCTTCACTAACTCGTAGGCAAACATTGGAGTCTGGACTTTATATGAATCAGCTAAATTAGATAGTCCAATTGGATCGAGGCTTTGAGATTGGAACCAGAGAGTCTGTCCTACCACAGAATTTTTATTCTTTCTTTCAATAATATAATGAAAAGTGATATATCTACCTACTTTTTTCTCCTACTTCATTCTCTTACTCATCACAAGATGACATGTGGAGTTCACTAATTCTCTTTCCTCAACTCATCTATTGATTTTGACACTTGTGTTGATCTTGTGAGTAGAAAGATAAATAAGAGGATGAAGTAGGAGGATATATTATCTCTCTGATATAATTTATCTTTTGATTAAAGATAGTTTTGCTAAATAAAATTTGGTTAGACTGGCTGAATAGTGTACATACAAATTCCTCCTCCTGAAAAGAAAAAAGAGTGAGTGGTCACAACCAACATTAATGAAAGCTGTCTCCAGCCCATTCCCATTTCCATTTCCCCCCCAAACTCAAGCCCCATTATTCTCAATCACTCTTTATATATCTCCCCATTTTCCATTCACTCTTACTATACTATCTAGCTCTTCATACAAAATGTCTTTTTTGCCTCTCAACTCCTCCTCCTGCTGCTTCTTTTTCTTGTTGGCACTCTGTCTCACTGCCATTGCTTCTTCTTCTACACCAGCTGTACAAACCCTAAATGCAAAGCAGCAACACCCAGATGGTAAAGGTTACACCTTTGTTAACCCACATCTCCCACCTAAAACCCTCACCGCTTCCAAGAGATTTGAAGGCTCATCGGAGCTTGTCAACCTCCGCTACCATATGGGCCCTGTTCTTTCTTCCCCCATCAACATTTACCTCATTTGGTACGGCAAATGGGCTCCTACCCAAATGCTCTTAATCAAAGACTTCCTTCTATCTATCTCCACCACTAACCGCCGTGCAGCCCCTCATCCTTCCGTCTCCGACTGGTGGCAGACCGTTTCCCTCTACACAGACCAGACAAACGCCAACATTTCCCGTTCAATCCTTATCGCCGGAGAATATTCCGACCGTAAGTACACTCACGGTTCCCACCTCACCCGTTTGACCATCCAAGAAGTCATCGCTTCGTCTGTCCGGTCAGCTCCGTTTCCCGTCGATCACAAAAACGGAATTTACCTCGTCTTAACTTCCGTCGACGTCACCGTCGAGGATTTCTGCCGGGCCGTTTGTGGGTTCCATTACTTCACATTCCCATCGAAAGTAGGCTACACTTTGCCTTACGCGTGGGTCGGAAATTCTGGTAAACAGTGCCCCGAGGTTTGCGCTTACCCGTTTGCCGTTCCGGCGTATATGCGCGGTGGCGGGCCGGGTACGCTTGTTCCGCCCAACGGCGACATCGGAGTTGACGGAATGATTAGTGTGATCGGGCATGAGCTGGCGGAGCTAGCGTCGAACCCGTTGGTGAACGCTTGGTACGCCGGGGAAGATCCGACAGCGCCGACAGAGATTGGGGATTTGTGTGAGGGGTTATACGGGTCGGGTGGTGGAGGCGGGTACATTGGGGAGGTGATGAAAGACGGGTCGGGTCGTACGTATAATATGAATGGTAGGAGAGCTAGGAAGTTTTTGGTGCAGTGGATATGGAGCCCCGTACTGAAGGCATGTGCGGGGCCCAATGCTATGGACTGATTGATTTATTCATGCATTAAAAGTTGTACTGTGTGCATGAGATGTGGTACATACGTGTTATAAAAAAAGCCTAAAATGAAGGGGAGGGAATGAGATTGATGAGAACTGAAGGACCATGGGATAAAATTTTTACCTTTTTTTTTTATTTGATTGATTCATAGGTTTTATTTATTAGGGTTAATAATTTTATTTTTGGATATTTATTTTAATTAAATATATTTTTTTGAGACATGGGATTAAATATTATCACGTCTTGTCGTTTTAATATTAGGGAAAGGATGCATATAGTAGCATTTCCTCTTTAGTATATCAATTTATCAATTCTCAAAAGATTAAAGTCTATTAAAAATTTAAAAAATTATAATTCGTGACACATTAAATAGAATTTGAATTTTCTACTATGTTTAATAATTAATATCAACATGATATTATTGATAATCAAAGTTTCAGTTGTGTAGTGGATTAAATGAGTTTGATCCAAGATAATTACTAAGCACATATATCTATAATTAGTTTGATCCAAGGGAAAGGATGCATATTCCTGAAGTAAAGAAAGTTTTATATCTATAGTTTTCTTACTTCCTCATGGTTAAAGTTGTTAAATTGCATAAAAGTTGTCTGGAAGTTTTATTATGGTACATAAAACGTTTTTTTGGTTAAATATACACATTAGTTTACAAACGTTTCATTATGTCCCTTAACGATCACAAAATACGTCATTGTACTCGTTAATGTTTACAAAAATATTTCATTATGACTCTTTTTTTACACACACAAAACGCTTTTGTAAATATTAATGGGTATATACGTAAAAAAAACTTAACGTAACATAATCAAATATTCTGAAAACGTTAAACAACTCTAGGTAATAAGTTATGCATGAGTACTTCAAAAGATATTAAAGGATTTTTTATAACTAAAAATAAAAAAGTAATAAGTTAATTGAGATATGAAAATATCTTGGGACATTGGCCTCTATCTTAGCAAGAAACATATCATCACGTTCCCAAAAGTGTGCAAATCATTTTCTTTAAAATATCGACAACATAAAGTAGGAAGGTCAGTAGTCAGTCATCTTTTTTACTTTAAATTTATACTTAATGAAAATAATAATAAGAAATATTTACTTATGCATTAATAAGCATTAAATATACATGTGAATATATATTTCAAACTTTATAATATTTGTTTTCAACCATTAGCATTGAAATATGTAAGTTGTGCATCATGAATGGTACCACAGTTATCATGAAGTTGTTGGCCCTCTTTTCTTTATAGATTATTACTCATTGCAACATGTTTGATTTTAGAGGGTGTCCACGGAGCGTACAAACCGTAATGCAGAGGTTACAACAGTGTTAATGCATAATAGAAAAAGAGGCACAATGTAACGACTTTTAGGTGAAAAACAGCTAGGATTGTGGACCCAAAATCAATTGGATAAAAAAAAAAGAGTCACGGGATTGGGTCATAAATCATCAATGCAACTCTTTCAAGTCGAATGTCAATGTAGCACCACCTTAAAAGATTAAACAAAAAATTGTAAACATATGAAATACAAAAATAATAAAAAGTTAGCAGATAACTACTAGCATGATACCTACGTAATGTTACAGGTTTAAAATCAAGCATAAATACTTACACCTATATATACGACAACACAAAGGTCGACATAATCCGATTAATGACATGTCTTGTACCATTAATTTGGTTGGTGAATGAAACTGGATCTAACTTCGTCACTAATGTAGGTAATAACATTAGACGTCATTCTCCTATAAATTAAAAAGGGAGCTTTAAATGATAATCAATTGTTTCCACATGTTACTTATTAAATGATACTTGACAAAATGTCTCCATGATGACGAAGGTGTAAGTTTACGGGTTTTCAACTCAAAATTAGTTGGTATTTACAAAACTATTATCGTCCGACATGTGACAATATTCAACACATACCCTCATGTGTGAGGTTATTTTCCTCTAATACATGAGGTTATGTGGAGTGTGTGTTGCCGTTTGACTAACCACGGTTGAATCTGTCTCTGATACCATGTAAGTTTGTGGGGTCCTTGCTTAAAACCAATAATAAATGGAGTAACTAAGACCCTTATTAAGCACATTACAAAGTTACCCTTGTCCAATGTGGGACAACACTCAACAGATGGACCAAGATTAGGTCCAAATGTGAAACTTCCCTTTGAAAATAAATATTTCCTGGTTAAGGCACCTTCCGGAGATGTCGAGTCTTTAGTTTAAATATACATAGTCTAGCTGATTTTACCTGTAATCGTTTCCAAAGCATTCCTTGGACATCACCGATTGAAACATGCATGAAACTCGAACTCTTAACCTCCTTTATATGGGCAAGTGATCTACCCGTTAATCGGTAGGCAGGAGACATACTGTTATAATTAGTGAAACTTAAACACCACAATAACTACATTCATGAACATTGGCAAAATATAAAAGGCAGCACATGCATGTTTGCGGACGGACCGCTGCAATTATAGATATGGTTATCAACTGCAGCCATTCCCACTTATTAAAAACTTTTCCAAAACACACAAATTAACTTTTTAATTTAAACCATTCTTCAATACACGTGAACTAACTACAAATATCGTTAATATACTTAAAGAGATAATATTGATTGTATCTTCTTAAGGTTTGTTGAGTATTTAAAACTTACAGGTTTTTATGTGACAGATTCTAACGATTATGTTGTAATTCATATGCATGGTCATAGAATCAAAGATGCAATCTTTGACGAGAAAAGTGTAATCAAAAGTTTGATAAAGTTGTTTTATCAAGTGGTTTTAGTTTAAACCAATATGATAAATGTATATACGTCAAATATGATGACTTAGGAAAAAAGGTGATCATTTGTCTATATGTTGATGTTGTATTATTGTTTTGGAGCTAACCATAGACAAGTTGATCAAACCAAAGAATTCTTGTCATCCGAATTCTCCTTGAAGGATATAGGGGAAGTATACGTGATCCTAGGGATTAGGATTAAACAGGAAAACAAGTAAATTTTTATTTGTCAGTCTCATTGCATTGAGAAAGTATTAAGGAAATTCAATTGTTTTAATTGTAATCATGCCTATAGATCCTAATGTGAAGCTTATGCGTACCACTAGTGAACCATTTTCGCAATTAGAGTATTCAAAGGTGATTAGATTCTTGATGTATGCTATGACTAGTACAAGGCGAGAAATTGCCTATGCTCTAGGACAATTGAGTTGGTTTACAACTAACCTCCACACTCATCATCGGAAGGAAATTAGGTAGATAGTGAAATACTTGAAGATAACTATTCATTATAGTTTATCATATGTTGGGCTTAGGGATGACAATAGTCATTCGATTCGGTGATCATCCACCCAGAGGATATGGACAGAGTTAAATGGGTGAATATCGAATGTGAAGAGGATATGGATGTTTAGTGGAGCGGATATGGATAACGATTTATCCATCCATGGATGAATCCATTAACCCGAAATTAAATTGTCCTAAAATAAATTTTTCTATAATTAAGTTTATAAATCAATATATTTACTATATTTTTAACATTTATATATAAATATAATATTAAAGAAATATGTATGTATGTGTGTATATATATATTCAAAATTATAATATTTTATAATTACAAAGTATGTTTTTCACTTTGATCGTAGTTATATTAAGTTATATGTTGATTTATATCTTTTTTTTATAAAGAAACTATGTATATATGTCATAGAAATCATAAATTATAGAGTTAATTACATAAATGGTCCATGTGGTTGTCATGAAATTTCACTTTTAGTTTTTTAACTTTAAAAATTACAAAATAGTCACTGTGATTGTAACTTTGTGTCGGTTTTAATCCTTTACACTAACTTATGTTAACCTTTGCCGTTAGAATCCCTCGTATGTCTTGCATAAGAGGGTACTTAGGTTATTTTAGCCTCTATCCTTGTTATCAAACATCTATATTATTTAATTACCTTTAATTTTAATCATTATAAAATAAAATCGATTAATCATAGTTAAAAGAATATGACTACAACAACAAATCAATGATAAGAACAAATCAAACACTAATTTATAAAGAGTGTTGCCTAATCAAAATAATTTTAAACATTGATTTTGAACAAGTACAAAGAATCCACAAAGAAAGTGTAGAAAATATAGTATATAATGGATAGGAGGAACAGAAACCTCATTTCCACAAAATCAAAATTCAATACAGATATCTAAATCACAAATCTGGAAAGCTTAGTTTCTAGAAACTCTAACTATCAAACAAGAAGAACAAAAAGCCTATTTCTAGTTACAAACTTACAAGAGATGTGTAATACAGATCAATAATGGTATGAATGGGGTGATTCCATTATAAGATTCCAAAATTACACATCTGCAGATGTGTAATGCAGATCAATAATGTGTCAAGTATATAATGAAAAATATAGACATCTAGGTGCAAGACATAGCATGGTCGAGAGTTAGTCATGCATGGGGTGATCCCGTTGAATACATAACTAAAATTTAGCAGACCACTTGACAAAAGGGTTAGCTAAAGACCTGATGCACGTGTCTCCCATACATTTGAGGTTACATTCATTTAAGATCTCTATGATGAGACACCTGATCCTTCTATAATACAATGTTAGAAGCTAAATTCAATATGAAAAACTCACTACTAGAGAGTAGAACACAAGACAATCTTCTCAATATACGTGCTCACACTACAAAATGGGTAAGTTGAGGTTTATCTTTTTAATAATTCTTTTTTAAAGATGTATGTGCATAATAAAAAGAATAAGCTATATGAATGTGAAAAGCGCACGTTTGTATAAGTCGTACTGAAGTTTCATATCCAAGAGCTGAAAAGGGTCGCCCATTGTAAAACCCGCCTACCCGAGTGATAAGTTCTTAAAGTTGAGTGATCAACGTCAAAACTGAGAACTCATTGCTGCTGAATCTAAGATAGACATTTGTACACATACTCAATAGAGATAACTTATCAAAAAGACCTCTTAAGTTGGCAAGTGTCATTCAGGAGTGTTGCTTTATGTGACTAAGATATAAAATTGTGGTATCAAAGAATGTTAGGGTGTTCCTTCCTCAATCCTTCTATGAGGTTGAACATAGGTGTAGATTAGGTGATGCATGTATGTTTGAATTACTATAAATGGTGAACTACTGTGAAATTAATAATACAAGAAGCAAAATTAATAGCTGCCAAACCCAACCCTTCTGTTCGACCATTGTCATCTTCCTCGTGAGATATGTATATAAAACGGAAAAGGAAAAGAAATGAGTGAAAGAAAGAAAGAATGACGGCAGGGAGGTGGGATATCTCATGTTGCAGAAGAATTAGTATGAAGAACTTCTTCATTGCTTTTGTTGTTATCATCTGATCCGAAAGTCCAGCCAGCAAAATCAGTCTCTGAAAACAATGAAGAAGGTACCGCCTTGTAGAATGCCAATGGAACCTGTTTAACTCTTCGTCTCATCTGCATTCACCAGCAAAACAAACATACTTGATTAACTAACTTTATCATGACGATGTTCAAAATCTAGGATATAAATATAATTACCTCCTCTCTAAATATTGTTGCATATGAACCTGAACTGAAATCTTTTATAGCAACTTCAGTTGTCTTGGGTCTAACTGTCAGATCATTCTCCAGTGACAAAACAAACCTACAACATCAAGAGGCTGCAAATGACTACAGAAATAGAAGAGACCTATAAAATTACACACCCATGTTCATAATAAATCAAGAGGATACCTAGACACTGGGGGACAGTAGTGGTGGCGCAGTGTATCGATTTCCCACAGAGAACTCCCTGCAAATATTTTAACCTAAATCATGTAAAACTGGATTTGGCAAATGAACCAACTAAATGCAAAAAAACGGGTGTTTCAAGTGTAGGGTCTGTTGTCATCTTGGCTAGAATTCTTTCTACACCTTGCAGAAGGAAGCTGTGAGGCTTCAGGTGACTGTTTGTGTTTTTGCTGCTGTTGGTCTTGTATTGGTTTAGTTTGTGGTTATTAAAAAGTTTGCCTTTCAAAATAATTTGCAAAAAGATGCAGTTACAAGTGCTTGGTCATAATAATTACAGATCGAAATTGGCAAATAAAAGAGCTCTTATCTTGCTGCTTCTAAAAATAATAATAAAATAAAACCAGCAATATTCATTTGGATGATTTGAGTAGAGTTGTTAATTAGTTAAGTAATAAAAATACAAGAGGAACAATGTGCAGGGACTTACTCATGGCATTGGTTTTGAGAAGATCAGTTTCCTCATTGTTGAACGGATCAATTCCTGATTTGATGGTGGTGGCCTTTTCATCATTGTCCTCCTGCAAAAATAGCAAGCAGTATGCTGTTAACACAACTCTAGTGATAAAATAAAATAAACAAAGGCTGGTTGATTATAAAACAGTGATGAGGCACTATTTATATATCAAATAAATACATTTTAACTGTATTTTTAGCCTTGAAGCATAATTGACAGCTATCAGTGACTTCAAGCAAGGGACAAAACATGCCTAGGGGTGTTGGCTGTTCAATTAACTTCAAAATTTAGAGAAGCCTTGAATCTAGTTTAGATATGAGTATATGACATGGTTTGGCAACATATCGAAGCATAGGATACTATGAATCATATTGAGTTGAGTATTGTGCGTGCTTTCAAGAGGATATACAAAATAATAGAATAATAATAATAATTAACAATCAAATGTTCTTTTAGTTACCTGCAGGTGCACTAAACAGTTGATTGAAGGGTGTCTTCGCAGGAGATTATGGACAAGAGCAATAATGACAAGACCTCCAGAAGGAGGGACTGTTAGGGCTAGCCTACTTAGTTTCTTAGCAAATGAAGCAGCCAGGTATGCTGGAAGTAGTGGTGATTTTAGGCATGAATCAAGAAGCTGCAAATACATACATTACCGGGGGCATTAGCATGATATAGCAGTTATTGCAAGTGGCCATATAAAAAAGAAAAAATAGTAAAGGGTTGCTCCATATATGTAAAGAACAGAAAGTGAAATAATTCAAATAGAAATACAGATTCAAAGACAACGAAATTGAAACAGAAAGTTGTCAACAAAAGCATGATGATGAGAAGTAAAACAAGAAAAGTAGAAAACATGATTGCAAAACTAGAAAAGCAGAAACCTTTCCGTTTAGACTTCTCCAAAATACCACCTCCCTAAAACTGAAAACTTAAAACTCCATCCCTTTCAACTGAACTTCCATTTTATCATTTTCCAAAATTTCAACTATTTTCTAGACAGTAAAAACGAGAATAAACTTTTCCAAGAAACTGGAAACAATTTTTCACAACTAAACGCACCCAAACTCACCTGAAAAAACTTGGCTCTGTGTTTTGCAATGAATATAGAAGGTTCAAGCAGTGCATAAAGCTTCCCATAGAGATTGGGATACTCTAAACCATGTTCTGTCATAAGAATGAACAAGCTGCTAAGAGCCATAACACTTATAACACCTCCAATGTCATAAGATCTTGTCAAGAAATCACTGCCATAATTCCATACGTTATCGCATATCAGTTCTTGCTATAACTAAAGAAAATGATACACACACATCTTCAGCAGATGGCACTCACCACAACAAAATGGGATTAGACAGAAAAGGTATCACCGCCTGATGAAGGGTGACAAGAACCTACGAATGAAAAACGCAAGAATGTAGGTGATGTATAGGTTTTTACTCTTATTTTGATATTTTGAATAATAGTATAATATCTATAATATGCACACGAATGAATCACTAGATCAGTACAAAGTACCTCCTTGTACACATCAATAGGAAGTGGTAGTGTAAGAAATGACATCCAGGCTTTAGAGAATTTCATCTTTAGCTTTTTTGAAATAATAGCTGAAGATGGAATCTGGAAATAATAAACAAAATCAGCTTTCGATGCCTTGTCAATTGCATGAAAGACAAGAGCATAAAGCATCCATGGAAGAAACAAATTGAAACACAAGGGGAGTCGTTTATCCATGGACTTTAATTATTATAAATACTTAAAAATAACCTTATGAAAATGTTAAAAAATAAAAAAATCAAGGACTTACGTCATTGCTAAACTTGTTGACCCTGCCATTCTTCCCTTCTGTTCCCTTGATTTTCTTGGACTCTGTTTTACCTTCTTTACTGAAAACACCTAATACAATATCCAAATAGGAAAAATTAAAAGGTAAACCAGCTGTTTTAGTCTTTCAAAAGTAGAAATATTATTAAACAAGAATGTCATAGATGATGGGATGCGAACTAACATACTATTTTTATTTATTTACAAGTTGGAGTGAACATAAAATATGAAAGAACAGTCTGCTGACTAAGTCCACATTGCATACCATAAGTCATTCTACTTTTCAAATACTTGATATTTCTCAAAACTATATGAAGTGAAACACTGAATAAACTGGATCCTATAAGTATAAAAACAACCCGAACCTGATCCATTCCACATTTCATATTCAGAACTTTCACCAAGGGGTGGGATCCTAGATATTACATTATGTAGGTTGCGGATCAAAAGCTGCCCACTGCACATAAACAAACAAATTGTTAGCTTCATATCATGTAAAGCATTGCTAGAGGCTAATAGAGCATATTAAAAAAAGAGGAATTAACGTCGGAGTTCAACTTAATGGCAATTACAAAGAGAAATAAAAACAACATATGTGCTTGTGCGGTAGTGCCAAACAGTTACAGTTGGTAGTTTGTATGGCCTTCAAGTGGGCAACTTTAATATACAACGTAAGTAGTGTTTGTGTGCAACATGGAAAGGCCAGCTTATATTAAAAATATTAATTACCAAATACTACATTGCACATGAACAAAATAGTAGAACAACAATATTCATTTTCAGAAAAATATTAAACCAGCCCTATCATCTTTTAGTTAAACACCAGAAAGCAACAATATTCATTTCCAGAAAAAAAAACAGAACCAATTTAATATACTCAAATTCAACTAGATAAATTTTTAGTTAAATGAAGCAGACAGCAACCAACAGAAAAGCCCATCAAATTAAATACATGCACCAACTTCTCTCATATGAATGATCATTCTAGTTTTGGGACTAACATACACTAACCTGGCCCTCTCAGTATCTGCACTCTCAGGTTTGGCATCTGGTGAAAAAGACAAATTGAATCGTGAAAAAAGTTATAACAAAACAAAGTTGAAAAAAGGAAATGCATCAATTGACAGAGCACAGAACAATTAGTTTGCAACTGACGAGAGTTACCAGCGCATTCTTTCACATCAAGTGTTCGAATTAGCCTCTCCAGGCTTATGTAAGTAAAATAGCTGCCACGTAACAGAAGAGTGAAGGATCATTTATTCAAGGGAATGCTTAAAGCATAAGAAATAGAAATGAACAAAAATTTAATTTTGTTGATGAATGGTTAAAACTATTTACCGGACATCGATGTACTTGAAATACTTTGATTCAAGCAAATTTAACAAAGTATCAGCCTTCTCACTAGAATAAACCTGAAAAGCATAAAAAGATACCCAAAAAAAATTAAAACATAGAAACCAGGATATAAATTGGCTTAAGGTAAATCTTCTTTTGAATAAAGAGACTCTACAACAAGAAATCCCCTCCATGAAAAAATAAATAAATTTATTGCTTATTTGGTCTACAGGAAGTAGTTTTCTTGTTTCAGTAGTTTATGGCTCGGTGGATTGTGGTTTTTAATGAATGTGGAGAGAGTAGGAGGTGCTTTCAGCATTTTGTAAAGTCTACCACAAGTACGGCCTGTTCTCAAGTTTAAGAAGGAGAGGAAAAGAAAGGAAAGGGGATTTTTTCCTTCCAAGTCCTCTCATTTTTGGGAGGATAAGTTTTGAGGCAAAATAAGCCTAAACTTCCCCTCCAAATCTCTCCCTTTCCTTCCCTTTCCATCGTTAAATGAAACTCAAGAACACAACTTTTTTGGTTTTCCTATCAAATCCTTTCCTTTCCTTTGATAAAAAAACTGGAGAACAGGGCATACAAGTTAATGAAATCAAAGAGCACTTTTTTAATAATTATACATTCTTTCTCGTATCATATTAATTGGAAGATTAAGGAACTTTAAGCTAAAAGCCAAAGACTTATCAGTTTAAGGGAGGATTGATGGAATGTTGTTTCCTTGGTGTTTTGTAAAATTCTAGGTTTCAAGGAGTTGCAGAGTATGTATTTGTGATTAGTCAGTAATTTTGGATAACTTGGCACAGCCTGTACAAAAGCTATGAGTCTATGACTTTGTATTCTTCGTATATTTTGAATGTCCATGCCAATTATGAAATTCTTAGTTTTCTAGCAATGGCTTTCCTGTATTACTTTGAACAAAACAAACCCGCTGCAATTATTATTGACTTAACTAAACATTAGAGTAGAGCAGGGGCAAAAGGGAGAAGCAAATTCACCATGCATTGGTGATTAGTTAATTACCACTGTGACCAAAAAGAGATGCACGAATTATATGAACAGGGGCAAAAGGGAATAGCAAATTCACCATGCTATGGATGAACTTGTGGTATATAGAAGAATGAAATTTCCCAGCATTTCCAACCTTCACCGACTCCATTAAAGTATCTATCACCACTTCCTGAATTTCCATTACATTAAACAACAATTAGACCCCTTAAGTTTGAAAAAAATAGACAGGTGAAGATTGCAACATAATTAATAACGGCAAACAACAAAACCAAGACATGTCACTAGAAACATGGGAACTTATCATACAACAAGGAAATAAAAATGTCAACAATAAGTACTTACTCTGAGAGCTTCTTCGGATAGTGTTGGAGAAACAGATAGCTGAATTAGAAGCTGAACAAATTCATCAAACTTAGAACGAACCCATGTCAGGTAAATGGATTCAGGATCTTCAGTAGGTTTAGCGGAGGAAGAAGGGAGTTGAGGAAGGAGTGGTGTGAAGAAAGATTGGAGAGAAATAAGAGATTCAAGGATTAATTCAGGAGGATAAGAAGATGTGGGATTGAGGAAATTTAGTAAGAGAGGGAGGTTGTTGATGTGAGCTCTTGATGAAAGTAGCTTTTGACCCAGTTCTCTAACATCATAAAGATGATCCTTCTTCTTCCTCTTGTTGTTATCTCCTAACCCCTTGTTCTTTCGCTTCCTTGATGAAGCTTGAATTGACTCCATTGATCAGGTCCAGGAATCTGAAAGATAGAGGGTATGCACTAATATAAATAAAAACCCACAATAAAGAACCATATAATTGAAAATAACAAATTCTTCAGGATTCAGGAAACAAGATAAGAATCAAATAAGATCCAACTAAGGATTCTAATCATATACAGCACAATGGTAAGAGAGTCTACCAATTTCTTTTTAATTGAATTTGCTTGGGACAACATTTCATAGAATTAGACCCAAATCATATTTTATATGGGCTCAAGTATATAACACAAATCAGGTATATAACCCAAATCAGGTATACAAAATTAACAAAATTGATCATATAACCCAAACATAAACATCAGTGAAACATGTAATCTGCTCTGAAATATAACAAGAAATCAAACAAATATAATCTGCTTTAAAACAATCCAAATAGAAATCAAACATTTGCTTGAAACATTCTAACAAGAAATCAGACATTCTGCTCTGAAATATAACAAGAAATCAAACACTTAATAATCTGTTTCGTAACCATCTAAATAGAAATCAAACATTCTAACAAGAAATCAAACACATATACCTTTAAAAAATCAAACATTCCACCAAGAATCTAAAACCCAAAGCTAGAGTCTAGCTAGAAGAATGAAGAACGAAATGATAGATTCTATAATGAAATAATGTCTAATGAAGTTAGTAACTTGATAACATAACCAGGATCATTCATAGTCACATACTGACTGATAATTACCAATAGCATCCAAGAACGAACGGTTATGTTATTAAGTTACTAATTCGGGTCGAGCCAATTCCTACTACCAAGATGCATCCTAAGCCTTAATTAACGATGCATTCATAATTAGAGCAAAATCAAGGATAGCGGAAAGCTTAACTGGTTGACGGCTGGGGCGGTGACAAGTAGAGCAGTTAATCCGCCGGGAATTCCAGCAACAATAGAGAAAAGTTAGGAAGAAGATGAAGATGAAATTAGGGGTTTACTTGAAAGGGTTTAAAGAATATTGCTTTTGTTGGGTGGTTGTTGAAGAACGATGTTGGGTTGGGCTTGTAGAAATGGTTCGCGACTTAAGAGTATGTTACTTTGAATCGACTTTAGAAAAAACCATGAATGGTTAATAAAAATTAGGATAATGATATAATTTTATTATTTAAAATTCAAAAATGATAATAATGATAATAGAAATGGCATAGAACGTTAAAATTTAATAAACAAAATTTAAAAAAAACTAAAATCATAAGAAAAAGAAGCATAAAAAATTAAAAGTTTAAACTAAAAATGAAAATAATGATGTTTAAATAAAAATTAAAAGTTTAAAAAATTATAAGTTGTGTTTAATAAAGTTCGTGTAAAAAACATAGTCCTAAAATTTTAATATCTAATCACAGATGATTCAGTATACAATCACATGTGATTGTAAAAGCATCACATGTGAATTACGAAAATATCACTCTTTTCAAAATTTTAAAATGCAATCTGGACCATTGATGTCATTAATCCAAAGGCTAAAATTAGTCTTTTAGGACTATAAATTAAGTATGAACTATATTGAACATTCTTCAAAAAATTACATGACGTTTCTTCATTTACGTACTACATGTGTTTTATTTCAATTAAGGTGTTTTTTCAAACTCGGATTAAAAAGTTGGTTGGTTTCTCGATAGTTTAAATAAAATCCAAATAATTTGAGAAAATATAAATAAATGATGAAAATATTAGAAAATTTTAAGCTACAAAGTGAAATGACTTAACCATGGGTTCTTATTAAGAAAAGTATAATAATAATTTTTTATATAAGAAATTTAAAAAGACTAATGCTAGTGGACTAAAATTTAAACCGAAATTTTTGGTTTTTGAAAAAACCGAAACCAACCATTCGGTTTTTGGTTTTTGATTTTAAAATCGGTTTTGGTTTTTACATGATAAAATAACTTCAGAGAACAGATCCTGAAGATGGTTTTTAAGTTATGTAATCGTAGCCGGGCCTATAATTGAATCCAACATTATGAAAATATAAGTCCACCTTTTGAGAAAATACAAGTCTATAAGATTAAGAGTAATCTAAGCCTTACGGTGACCAATTCAATTATGAAACATGAACAACAAAAAGAACGAGCAAACAAAATGGACCAATCGATTAACACATCGATCTACTGAAAAGTTAACAACATGTCTACTCAATTAACTCAAAATGTCGAAGCCTTTAACAACAAAAAGATTATAATCGAATGTTATGCTCGAAGCTTTTAACAAGCGAATGAACGATTACCTTCGACAAATGGTTCGGTACAGATTCTACTGTCGACTTACTAATGTGGTCGACAAAATTGCTTACCTACTAACAACAAACGTTCCAATCAATGATACGCGTTTGCTTAATATATATTATATTATTGTTAGAGATTAGAAGATGTAGTTGAGTTGACTTGAAAAGTGAGATATTATGTTACAATATTATTATACTTATATATCATATAAAATATTTGTTAAGTATAACTGTGAGAAATTGACAATTTATACTTCCTCTGTCCAAGCTTGTAGACATAACTGAGATTTGTATACGCTCATAAGATAATCATAATAACAGTTAAACATGACTAGTAAAGACTAAAGAGGTGTTCATGCTTGTTTACGCAAAATTTGAGGGGTTTCCGGGTTACATATATAATCAAATAAGCAGTCCAAATAAATAATGCAAGGCTGCTTATTTGCAGTTCAATGATTTTCAACATCTGAGGAGACCCCTTAGCATGTCATTCCCATGTCTTTTCCTTTTCCAGTAATCTTGCAATGACTATTGCTGCCCCAAGATTAGATCTCAAATACTCATTCCCCTCTATAAGCACACTGCATCATATATAGACTCAAATCCTAACAGTTTTATCTACCCTTTTCTGGTAATACAACTTCTCTATAACCAAAGATGCCAAACATCTATATCACCAAAATCCCTAACATTCTAACAGCAACTTATGTGTTGTATCTATACGCTATAAGCATATAAACAATTTTAATGAATAATCCCAACACCCCTAAATTACTCTATCTAATCTCGATCTTCTAACATCAGACTTGCTAATCTTGATAAGAAACATGATCAATCATCAAACTCTGAATCTTCATCTTCATCCTCATCTTCAACCCACTCGCCACTGGATTCAATCTCTTCATCATCCTCCTCAATCCCAATTGCATCATCTGCAACCAAATTATCCAACTCAGGCAACATTTCCAACCCTTTCTTCCTATAAATCAATCCAGTCCTCATAACATGATGAAACTTTCCTCTATACTTTGCAATCGGACTTGCGTAAACCAGTTTTCCTCTTTTATACCCTTCCTTTAATGCCACAGATGTCGTTTTACACTTCAATGAAAGATAAAAAATCCCTGGGTACCGTGTAAAGATTCGTGTAAACCTAAATGGCATATTCAATTCGTCTGTTAGATTCCTCAAGTAATTCCTTTTGGTTTTCTTGTAAACAGTCAAACTCAAGAACTCATGTAGAACGCCAACAATTCTTTTCTCCATTAACTCACTTTGTGGATCAATGCTACTTGAATCCTCATATGGAGATATGTATGGCAGTTTTTGAAACTCATCCATCCAAGATTTCACCTTTTTTTGTGCACCATAACCTCTCGGAAAACTTAATGGAAATGCTAATGCAGCTTGCCCTCTTGTAAACCTCCTGTAATGATCACCACCACCACTGTTGCTTGATTCCTTGGTCTCATTGCTTTTTTGAAGCTCAGAAACAGCGAATTCATCAATCCATCTCACAAGTTTCAAACTTGATAACCCGTTTGAATTCTTCACAATTTGAAATTTGTCAGGGTGTTTCTCGACTAGGATTTTGTCGTAATCATATGGAAACCCCAAATCCCATCTTAAAGGATGAAGCGATTGAAGAGGTAATTGTTTATCTCTGGTCATCATCAACACTCTACAGAGCCGTTCTACGATGTCCGGTTCCTGGGTTTCGTAGATTTTGCGTTCAAGGTTGTGCAGATTTAGGGCAATGTTGGTGAGGCGGAAACAGGGGAGGGAAGGGTATTTAGGGTGTGGAAATTCTTCAAAGAGAGTAGGGTAACGGCGGATGAAACGGAGGGTGGGGATGGTGATTCCGAGGAGTTTTTGGGTGTCGGAGATGGATTTGGCGGTGAGGAATTGGGTGGCAGAGGGGCGGTGGATGATGGCATCTTTGAGTAAACAGGCGGCTTTGAGATCAGTGTGGATGTCGATAATATTGTCTAGGGATCGATTTTTGACCCATTTTAATCGGACTTTTGTGATTGTTCGACATTGCTGGTAGCTCGAGAGATGGGTTTTGAAGATGTTTTGAAGTGACGAGAAAAAATTCCAGTCGTTAATGGTGACTCTGTGCATCATGTTCTTCATGAATGCCCATACATTTGACTCACAGAGTGACTTCAATGCCCTGTGAATCTCATATTTCAACTTCTTCAATCACACTCAACCAATTTTCTTACTCAAGTCGATGTGTTCATACTTAGGATCACCTTGCTGCAACTGTTTTGTTGGGTGTGAATTAGATGGGGGACCTTAGTTATACAATAAACACAATATGAGGTGCAGGAGGCAAACCTTCTTCGGCTCCTCAAGCTAAAAAATATAAACATCTTTAGTTTCATCTTCACCATCTTCATACAACCAATCTTCTGTTTCTTGAAGCTTGGCGATAAACGCTTCTCTCTCTGGATCCGTAACAAACTCTTACAATTTATCGTGCAGCTGGAAACACAAGAAAAGGGAGTTCATTAGAAGACAATTGGTACTTGAAAAGCAAACAACTTGTTGCATTTGATCTAATAAATATCAATTAAACAACTTTAAAAAAACACTAAGGATATATTAAAATGTCAAACACATAAATATGATCAACTAACCATCAAACACAAAGGAATAAATGAATAATATCAGAAACCTCACCGACAGATTACAGATCCAACAGTCAACTAACACACAGGAAATTATGTTTTGGGTACTATTTTTATGCGGACAAAAGAGTTCATGGCACTATCAGGAGTATCAGCACTAAACACTGGGTAATTCTTTTCTTTATCAATGTTTTCAGAAGATTAACATTTTGACCAACAACCTATTTCTCACAGTTCTTCGATATAGAGTTAGCTAAATAACACATCTGCAACTGGCAACTAAAAAAAGTTGACGCTAAATATATGCTCCCAGAGGCTGAGAAATGTTTATTAATAAGATGATGGACATGAATTTCAATATTTGAGCACGAAAATAAAAATAAAGTCAGGAATTTCAAATTAGGTGAGCACAAATATAAAAAAGAACCTTTGAGCCTTGAATCAGTTAATCAATTTTGGATTACAAAGGGACGAGAATGTACCTTCTTAGTCGTTTCCAGAATATAATCAGAACAAGCAAAGTGATTTACCGTTTACGATTAAACAGAGGCGAAGGGATAGCTTGTTCAAGATTACATGTGTAGCGACTATTAGAACAATCAAAGAGTGAATCAAACAATGAATCAGAGACATCTGAACCTGATTTGAGACCAAATAAGAACTCCTCAATCAATTCCATTGCTGAAATCTAGAGGTGGCAAAACAGGCGGGTTGGGTGGCGGGTCAGAATGGGCTCAGGTCAAACAGGTTTAGGTCGATACGGGCCTTGTAAAAAACTTAGAATAAAAAAAAGGCAGGTAACTTTTAAGGTTTAAGCATATATTCATATAAAAAGATTGAGAAGATAAAAGCCTTCAAGAAAATAGCAACAGATGATAAACTTGGAATAATACAATTTTGAACAAAAACTAAGCATGTCTAATAAGAAATGCATGGAACTAGTAAAAAGAGACGCTATACAAGTCAAAAAAGTTGGTTTCCTGAACATAAAACAAAACATAAGTCACCAATAAACATAAACACTGTCAATAATACAGTAAACACTCTATCATCAGATTCAGAGTAAAAACCATTGATACTTATGAAAACATGCATGATGTAAAAAAAAGTTCATTCAATTCATGATTTCATCACCGAAAGATAGGTAATGACATGATAGCAAAAGAAGACAACCAATTTAGATAATGCTAATATGAACCCTCAAAAATCTAGCACGTAGTCTTGCTCAATCAAACATGAGCAAGAATTTGTACATCCAAGAGATAGAAATCAACTTCAACTGCAATAAAAACCTGAATTTTTACCAGTTTTCAAGTCTATTCGTATCAGTTAATACTAAAGAAATTATGTCAATAAAGACTTGAATAAACTCAAAGAGTGCCAAACTTATAACAATGTATAAGCCTTGATTCATCAACAGAACTAACTAACCAGATAGCATTAAAACATCAGTTTGATTCCTTTAAAGATCTAACAGCTTGCTTTATTAAAATTTAGCAACCACTGGAATCAAGAAATATAGTTAGTTTCAACTTCATCATGCCCACACATAACATTTACAAAATCAGAATAATCTAGTTGAATAATATCAGCAGATTAGTTCCGTCCTAAAAGTGCGTTATTATATTCCATACAAAGAAGATTAAACATGCAAATAACAGAATTACATTGATTTTAAATACAATTACTAACAGTAGCCGTTGATTTTAAAGTTGCAAGTTCTAAACTTGGGTCCAACAAATCGATGGCAAGAGGCAACGAATTCCTCGAATCAACAATAGTCAAAAAAGCAAGAGACTTCCTTGATACCCAAAACGACAGAAGGAAAAATAGATTTGAAGGGAAGAATGAAATAGCGAGAATTAGGTATTTAGGTTACCTATCGTTTCTTCTTCTGGAACATAGAAGAATCGACCAATCGACGATGAAATTGGCAGAGAGAGGAGGGGGATGGGCTTGGCTGGGCTGCCGAAAGACGAAGACTTGAAGGGATCAGACGATCAGTGATCGGTAGAGTGTAGACAACGGTGGGATGAAGGAGACTGAGGACGAGTGAATTGGAGTGAAATGGGCTTAATTTACCCAAATGACCCGTTTTTTGTCGACCCAAAATGAAATTTTTTTGACCCGTCATCCCTTTCCAGCAATCCATGTTAGTTCCGGTTTATGAAAACGGTTTTTCTTCTGAATTTTATCGGTTTTTGCTCTGTTAATTGAATTATTGCCAACTTATTCTTGCAAGGTGAAAAATAATCTATTAAGATGCCAATAATAATAGTTTCATGGTAGAAATCATTTCAAGTGTGAGAAAATATACATGATAAACATGTATAATTTAAGAGATATTAGTCGACCTACTTACCATCGTAACTTGTTTAGACTCAACCATAACTTGATTATTTTCATGCAAGATATGTGTTATGTCAAGAATCGTCAACCGTAGGAAAAATACATCAATCGACAAATGTTATTAATTTAACTTTGTTATAAAAACCCTGTAAAAATGCATCATTCTATAACATCTCAAGTGTTGTAAGTAGTTTATCCAGGCACACTAAGTAAGTGAAATAGCTCCCACAAAATAAAAAAAATGGAGAATTCTTAATTTAAATAGAGGACAAATTAGCGAGAAAAATAACGTAATTACATAAATGTTAAAAAAAATCAATAAAGATAATGTGTAATTTTTGTTACTTTTGTGGCAAGAAAGTGACATAAATTTTAATTTGCTATAGATATATACATTCTTTAAGGCTTTCTTTAAAGCTCAATGGGGCGTCTTTTGCATTCATCGGCTGGGCCTTCTTTTATTAGTTGGAGACTATTATTTACTTTTGACATTGTGGATCTATGGGCGAGGTTTAAAGAACCCTTATAAGATGTATAACAGTGAGAATATGAGTAAATTTTTAATTTAGCATTTCTTTTTTATGTTCATGTTCACCCATAACTATCCAAAAGTCAAGTTTACATTCTAAATCTTAAAATCAAAATTATTTCTATAATATTAACAATTTAAATATTTGTATGCATTGATGCATCAGATCAGCCATATAGACAAACACTTTTGTATGCATTGATGCAAAAGTAACAGATGATCAAAAAACGTGACAATTTTTAAACCATCCGATCAATGAAATCAAAGGCCCAAAAAAACGTGACAGCTTATAAACCATCCGATCAATCAAATCAAAGACCCAAAAGTATTTTCTCTGTTCTCATTTTAAAGATGTTCTCATCTGATCATAACTCGTGGGTCTATAACTTATGGTTTTCTCCTACTATTTTGTTATTCTTTGTTTTGTTATATGTGAATTGGGAATTATGCTAGATGCTCATCTCGTTTTTTGGATCAATTTTTGTTATCTCAGTCAAATATTATAATGTTTAATACTATGGAAGATCGAAAAAACTATTTGTTCTGGAGCGGACCGCTTTACACAATTTTAGGTCGGTTCGCGCTTTTTATATTTTCCTTGTTTTGATTTTCAGTTTCATTGGGTTCAGTTTTTTACCTGGACCGGAACCAAAACCAATTTATAACAAACAGTTCGGTTCTCAATTCTTACTTTGAGCATTTTCAGTTTTTTGGATTCAGCCTGGTTCGGATCAGTTTTGAAACCGAGTTCATCCTTATTAAATACTTACAAGGTAAAAAATGTCATGTTAAATAAATTACAAGTATCACGAAAATATTGAGAGCCTTAATACGTGAATACATGATCCTATTTAGGGGTGAGCATTTGGCCCGGTTGGACCGGACCGCACTGGAACCGGTGCCAAACCCAGACCGGTTAACATCAACCGGTCCGGTTATCGGTTCTTAAAAATGGCTTAATTCGGTTCCGGTTCCAAACCGGTTCGGTGCCACTGGTTCCGGGTAAAAAACTGTAACCGAACCAAAAAAAATTTAAGAAAGCAAAACAATTTCATTTCATAATATAATAACCTAATAGTAATCCATTTAAATTCAAAAAAAATCATAACACATGTTTTACTATGAATCATGTATTATTTTCTGTTTTAATTTATTTTGTAGGTTAAACACTTGTTTTCATTCAAGTTTTAGCCACGTATGATGTCATCATGTAACTTTCTACGTCAACTCTACTCTATAATATTCGAAGAAGTACTATGAGGACTATTTTGTTTAAATTTATTTGTCTCAAGGTATTAACTAGTTGTACAAACTGCATAAGAACATATACCGGTTCTAACCGGTATTTAACCGAAAAACCGACACCGGCACCGGAACCAGTTTAGTTTAACCGGTCCGGTTTTCGGTTCTCAGTTTTTGCCTAAACCGGGTCCGGGCCGGGCCGGTTCTGGCCGTTTGCTCACCCCTACACAGTACTAACTTTTGTACTAGCAGCCTTAAGTTCAAAGTATGAGCAGACCCGGACATTGATGACAGTAGTAACTTCCACACACGATCAAATTTCGTGGGAAATCCGAGTGAAATAGCCTATTCTCACGGATTTTTCACGGATTTTTCCGACCCAAAAGGGGCATTGTTTTGTAGTGTTTGTACAGAAATAAAAAATAACTCTTTTTTTTGTTTTTAACAAAACTCAAAAGAAAACATATCGTAGATTAAAAAAAGACCTTTTTAATGTGTAAAGATATGCATTTAAAACTTTATGTCATAGTGTTTGCAATACGTACTTTGCGTCAAGACATGTAACAAGAAATGCATGTATACTCGTGAATATGATTAGAAATCTCCTTCGAAACATGCGGATATAAGAAAAATCTCGTTTTTAACGAATAACAATGGAATTGAATGGCCGACATGCATGATGGTAAAGTTAAATGGAAGTGAAAAGGATATATATCTCATTATTTATGCAAACATTTTAATTCAAATAAAAAGAAATATCATTTGATATTTATTATCTATAAAATGGATTATCATCAACAACACACCATCCACACCAAAACCAGTATAGCTTCCTCCTTCACCATGGAAGACTTGTTCAAAACACTTCCTCAACACACTTGTGGCTGGTCAAAAGGCTTGTTGACCCTCTACAACTATCAAGCCCATTGGAACCTTCAAGATTTCCTTGAAGGAGGAATCTTGGCTCAAAAAAACTTCAAAGCTGACCCAAGTGACATCTTTGTTTGCAGTAGCCCGAAAACCGGCACCACTTGGCTAAAGGCCTTAACTTTTGCCATCGTAACCCGAAAACAGTTCGATGAATCCACGAGCCCTTTGCTCACAACATTGCCCCATGAATGCATTCCATTCTTGGAGAAAGACCTTAAACAAATAGAAGAAAACCACAAGAAATCAGAAAGATTCCCACTTGTCTCCACTCACCTCCCATTTGCTTCTTTGCCAGAATCAGTCATAGCTTCAAACTGCAAGATTGTTTATATCTACCGAAATATAAAAGATGTAATAGTTTCTTTCTACCATTTCTTACGAGATTTCGCAAACTTAACGGTGGAAGAAGCACCGTTTGAGGCGTTTTTTGACGAGTTCTATCAGGGAATTTCATGTTATGGACCATACTGGGATCATATACTAGGATACTGGAAAGCAAGTCTTGAAAAACCTGATAGAATTCTATTTTTAAAATACGAAAATATGAAAAAGAACACTAGAAACGATGTGAAGAGGCTTGCGGAGTTCATGGGGTATCCTTTTTCAACTGAAGAAGAGAAAGCGGGCGTGATTGAGAAAATTGTAAAACTTTGTGATTTCAAGAATTTGAGCAACTTAGAAGTGAATAAAAGTGGAAAACATCGTGCAGATGAAGATGTTCCAATAGAAAACCGACTTTATTTCAGGAAGGCTAAGGTTGGAGATTGGGAGAATTACTTCACAAATGAGATGAAAGAAAAGATAGATGAATTGGTGGATCAGAAACTGAGTGAAACTGGTTTAGTACTGAAATAATCAAGATCACACATGCAGTCTTATGTATTTAGTGAATAAATTGGTTAAACACATGCAGTTATATATATAGTTTAGTTATGTTTTTCGGTCTTTTCCATTTCTTAGTATCTTATTGCTACGTTTTAGGTCTTCTTTAATTTAGGGCTAATAATAATTTGTGGAGATGAGGTTGATTTTATTTTTTATTTTATTTTTTTGTCGATTTTTGTTTAGAAAGTGGGTTTTGATATATAAAGTTTCAAATCCATGATTTGATATGGTTAGTTACTTGATGGGTTTTTGATTGATATACAAAGTAAAACAATTGCCGGTAATGCACTCAGAGTGTTTCACAAAATGCTAGAACCAAAATTTATATACATATCTACTTTATTAGCTGAAATTCATGTTGAAACTTTATATTTCCTTTCATTTGGTGTTTCTTTAACTGTTTTATGGGTTATGTTATTGGATACTTGAATATTATTAATCATATGTGTAACCTTCAAATATCCACGAGTCTTCGAAAAACATAGATTATTTATTTACATTGAATTTAATAGAAGTATTTTCACTACAAGAAAAAACACTTTTTGCGGCGACACTTATTTGCGGCGACAAATGTCGCCTCAAAAAGACCACTAAAAGACAAAATTCCAGTCAAGGTGGCTTGACTTTTAACAACGACTTTTTGCGGCTAATACTCTAATGATTTAATTTTGATATTTTTTATTTCCACGAAAATAATGGCGGGACATTTTCCCACCTAAAATAATTCACGTCGCCGCAAAAAGACACTTGTCGCCGCAAATAGTGTCGCCGCAAAATAATTTTCCTTTTTTTAATTCTAGTTCATTATATGTCGCCGCAAATTGTTGAATGTCGCCGCAAAATGTGTCGCCGCAAAAAGTGTTACGATTTATTAGGTTGCAGGTCTTTATTTTTTCTCATTTTCTCCTCTTTTCTTTTCTGTTTCTCGATCGACCGCGCCGCCCCCACGAAATCTCGCCGTCGCTGTCGCCCCACGAGCCGGAGTCGTCGCCGTCGCCGTAGACCCCACGCGCAGTCGGTCCACGCCTCCTCTCTTCTCCTCCTGCTCCGGCCTCCTCCACCGCCGCTGCCGCCGCTCCACCGCCGGTAAGTTAGTTTTTCTGTTTCTTTTTTGTTTCTTTTTCTGTTTTTGGTTAATGTTTGTTGTTAATATATGGTTTTTGATTTGGAGGTTGTTTGTTCTTTCCTCCACCGCCGGTCACCTCCCTGCTCCGAATCTTTCCTCCACCGCCGGTCACCTCCCTGCCGCCGGTAACATTCAAGGTTTTCTTTTTAATTTTAATATTTTATGTGTTAGATTATAATTTTAGTTTTTATTAGCTTCAATTTTATTTATGTTAGATTATAATTTTAGTTAATTTGTTTATTTAATTATGTTAGATTATAAATTTAGTTAATTTAAAGTTAGATTATATTAGTTTTTATTAGTTTTAATATTAATTTGTTTTAGTTGATAATGTTAGATTATTATTTAGTGTTAATAATGTTAGTTTATTGTTGATTTGTGTTAATGTTTAGTTATTGTTAGTACACTAATAATGTTGAATGTTAGATCAATGTTATAATACTTGATTATATATATAATTATGTGTTAAATAGTTTATTTGATGATTTTAGATTATTATTTAGTGTAAATAATGTTAGATTATTGTTAGTTAGTGTTAATCTTGAATTAGTGTTGATCTTCAATGTTAGTGTTTTTATTTAATTGATGATGTTAGATTATTATTTGGTGTTAATAATGTTAGATTATTGTTAGCTAGTGTTAATCTTTAATTATTGTTAGTATACTAATAATGTTAGAAATTAGATCAATGTTAGCAATTAGATTAATCTAATTTATAACAATGTTAGAAATTAGATTAATGTTAGTTTTAATTTATATGATGTTAATTATTCCTAGTAATTTTGTTAAAATAATTGTTCATTTAGTGTTAGTAATGGATTGTTAGTAATCATACTAATTGTTCATTTGCGTGTGTGAGCTTAGAATTCCCGCTCGAAATTAATTTAGAAATTAATTTCGGGTTGTTCCCATGTTGGGACGGCTTTTTGAATACTTTATCTCATTTAGGATGTGAATGCTTGTTACATGGTTGGGTGTTTACGAAAGATTCGGTTGTC
>JAUEJL010055991.1:0-41987 GCA_032274825.1 Drosophyllum lusitanicum | reverse complement strand
TGCTTTTGGTGTTTAGCCTCTACTCACTTAGCTTTGTGCTAATTCCCCTCAGTTGATGTTTTGCAGGTTCGTGTTTGTGGTTGTAGAAGGAAGAGTTGACCTCACTCTGATACTTTGTTTTAAAAGAGACGAGCCAGTTTATTTTGTAACACCAAAACAGTTGTAGTTGTTATTGGTTTTTGAACAAGTATTGTACATTTGTTAATATTGGTTTGTATGTAAATGAGTTTATTTAATTAAAGCTTCCGCAGTGCAAATTTTAAAAAAAAATGGCTTGAGTTTTCCGGTGTTACACCGACCTCTTTTCTTTTGCTCAATTATGGTCAGTTTGCTCAATTAGGGTTAGTTGGCTCAATTAGCGGGGATCCCCTATCCGACTTACAACTTATCCAAACGATATCCATAAATTTTAACGAGGATATTTTTGAAACCATTATTTTAAACCAATTAATATTTTATAATTTTTACTCGTTTAGCTCTACTTTAATTTAACACTTTATTATAATAACGTTTATAAATTTTCGGGGTTTACACCATGCACTTTATTACAGTAGTTAATATCAAGCTCCTATAGTTGAAGAACAAATTTCAGGTTTGTTTTTGGTGTTTGGCACCTAATTCCCACTTGCACGGAGAAATAACTTAAATTCAAGCATTTTTACTTGTATGAACTTACTTGTTGTTCACAATTTCACATGACATAACACGACTTTAGAGTTGATTGTTAGAGGCAACGCTAGAAAACATAAACATCGTGATGAAGGAGTGACGAAGTAGGATAATAACATGGTCAACAATTTTAGCTATAGAGTAAAGTCAGTAATCAATATAGTGATGTACGAAAAAATGAAGCAAAAGAAAAAAGGTACAAAAAAATAATAGTCACCTATTATAGTTCCATGAAGGTATTTCAGACGGAAACGACATGTTTGTATTATAGTGATGTACGAAAAATGAAGCAAAAGAAAAAAGGTCCTCGTGTTTCTTAAATCCGGATCTTCCTATAAAGGTAGTTAAAACAGTCAAAATACGTGTAAAGAAAGGTATTTATTGGTTAATTTGTTTTTGATTTTCTTAAATTGGATCATCCTAATTGTTAAAGTCAAAATTAAAAATTTTGATCAAAATTAAGAAATAACATATTTTTATTAGTTAATTGAATTGAATTTTTGTTTAAAAAATATTTTTCAACAATGAGTTTTTTAATATATATAGATACACATATAGATATAGATTATAAAAAAATCCCTGAATTTGAACTTAATTAAATGTCATTTTTAAATTATTTATTTCACAAAATACTAATCAAAGTGTTCCGTCGGCGTCACTTTTGAAAATTTCCATGAGAAGTAACTTAACGAAACAATTTACAAACATGAGTATTATTTGGTTTTGAAACTCCTGTGAATTCTACTTGTTTAACGGAAGTTAACTAAATAGATCGCTTGTTCACACCCTAACCCTAATCCCCAAAATCGACGAAAGTAAACTGAATTCGGGTTAAGCACGTTCTTTAACTACCCCGAAATCTCATATTCGTGTTTCTGCGTATCTGAAATCTACATCATTCGGAGATACACGTGAAAATCGAAGTCTTGAGGCCTAAATTGAAGAACTCGATACCCTGTAATTTCACGAATCAGTTACAATGTTCTTTAACCCCTAAATTCCCCTTTATTTCTTCAGGACGATGGTGAGGTGGGTTCACGATGATATACAACTCTTGATCAATTGTCCCACACACCTTCAGATCTTATCATCATTAATTGCTTCAGTTCTTGATGGAATCGAAGAAGAAAGCCGTAGAAGAAAAGACCAAGAATCACGAGGAGAAAGTGAAGATCGTGAAATGGGAAGATTTTCAACATGAACTTGCTCGTCTTTCGAGCCTATCATCCGCACTTAACGAAGTTAATCAGAAGAAGCTTTTAATTCAAGAGAAACTTCAATCCCATTTACAGGTAGGATAAAGTTTAACTCCATTTGTGTATTACCTTGTTTATCAGTCTTGATTGATCTGTGATTGATAGAAGCTGTTCTATAGTGGGAAATTGATTGCCTAGATGTCAAAGAACATTGGAGAAGTAAGTTCATTTTAGAATGGCATATCAAGGAAGAAAGGAGTCTGAATTTCGAAACATTAGAGCTGTGTTGGAAGGATCTCTTTCTAATTAGTGAGAATGTAGTTGAATTTACCCAGTTTGTTGATCTAATTTTGTTTCAACGTCCTTTCCATTAGAGTGTTATATATAATTTTGTTGGAATAATATCATAGCATAAGTTTTGGAAAGGAGACATCAACTTTGTTGTTTCTTGGTCACTGGATGTTCATACTTCACATTTTCACTGTTTAAGCTCCTCTTGTGAATAGAACTTGCTTTAGAATTAAAGGAAGCTGGGTGCTTTAGTTCATATTTTGTTAGACGCAGAGAAAAACTAGAACAAGAAAGGAAAGATGCTAGAATCATGCTGGAATTATGTGAATTTTCGTTAATGCTCATACAAAGAATTTGAGATTCTGCCTAGTGCTTACGGGGCTACTTACCTCATTGGCGAATTGTTGAGTAACAAGACCCCTAAGCTAAATAATTATATTTATAGTGGTTTAATTCACTTATTAATTAGTTATCCCAAATTCACAATCATAGTCCTTAAGCAGTTGCATATGAAATGAGAACGCAATGATTTATTTCATTTTCATTTGACGGAAGAAAATAGCGATGGCACAACTGTAATCATGTTTGATTCACTAACCATTTGTCATGTGTGCGATTTTTCTTCCCTATAGTTGCAAGGTAAATGCTTTGATTTGACATGTTTAAGTATCTTGACATTAACTCAGCTGCCAAATGTTTGACAGTTAGATGCAGAGTCATTAAGTCGATCAAATGAGCTAGATGAGATGCGGGAAAAATTAGAAGCTCGAAAACTGGTTATGGGAAATATGTCAATGCATTCAAAAGTCGTACAAGAAAAGGCTAAAAAGCAGGAGGAGCAACTTAACTCTGAGATTAGATCTCTGCTCATGGCTGGAACGTCTCTTTCTGTAGCTAGCAGGAGCTTGCAGGTAGTTTAACTTCTATATTATGTCTTTTGACATATTCAGAATCAGATGATCAAGTGGCTTTTGCTGTAACAAAACACCATATTGAGTTGTTTGAGTGGAAAACAGATTATTTAAGGACTTAAGAGGTAAAATAATCAGAACCAGATTATAAGTTTGAAAGGCAACTCTGAAACTGATAACTTCACCCTCAAATAATCAGATAATCATAATTAGTTTACCTCCATCATGGAATAATCAGATAAGCAGTTTTAATGAGCAATCTCAGACACCCTGTAGGAATTAATTGTAAAAAGGGCAGTCCCGTAGCTACCGCAATTTTGTTAAACTTTCCTTATATTTTGTTTAATATTTTATTAATATCAAGAAGGATGCATCTGTTTTCTGATGTAGGAAGCAAATAATTCATTGTCTGGAGAAAGAGGTTATGTTCATTTGCGGAATGTGCAGAAGTTGCTGAGGATGAGGCAGCAATTCATGGTGTCACAAATTTCATTACTCTATCCTGTGAAGGTTGTGACTGGACATACCTTTGAACAAGAACTTGATTCATTTTCCAGCAGCAGTAAATCAGGTAATACTTTTCTTAGTTAGGACTAAAGTATATGTGGAATCGTATAATTATAAGGGACTAGTTTGGGGGGAATTGTCTTTGGAGTTCTGATAAATTACTTTCTTGTGTCAAATCTGTAATTTTTTTCTTTCCTTAAGAGGCAGTTAGTGGAGCTACTTTTCTTCTGTTAGTATGTCTGTTCTTCTCTCTGGATTTTATGCAAATTTCATCTTCTACCTGCTTTTGTAAATCACCTAATAACAAACATGGCTAATTTGATCATCCACCAGCAAAACTCATTAGGTATGTTTATTGGTTTGGGCAATCGTATTGTAACCACCAGACTTACCACCAAGGCACCAATTTCACCATCTTGTGGTTTCAAGAAAAGGTGAATCTATGACAACCACTAAAGTTTCCACTTACCAACTTACCGCGAAATTCACCATTCATTTTCTCATTGAAGAGACCAAGTGCCATTAGGAGTAGAGAGAATGTGCGTTAATCATATATATTTCTTCTATTTAAGGTAAAATCAATGGTGAGTTCAGTGGTGACATTTGATGGTTGGCATAAATTTGCTTGCAGAGAAAACATAAGTTAATATATATTTTCTCTCTATATAATTACTAATTACACTCCCTTCAGGGAGTTTAATGTTAACCTTGATGGTGGCTGACGTAGTTACTTTTCTACACTTTTACATCAATAGGATTCATACGCAGTTAACTAAACATTTAACAATAATCTTCATTTGGGTTCTCATGTTATTGGTGTCTCAAACATCTTCATTTTCCACACACACAATTTTACTTAAATAGAGGGCATTATTTTCAGCTCTTAACCCCTATGTACGTGAAAGCAGACCTCTTGTCTCGTAAGTAAGTGATTTTCATTTTTCTGCGCAATGGTTAAATTTGGTCTAAATTTCCTCTGACTATTGATAGTTCATGGATTTATATTATTTTATACATATTTATGGCATTGCAGGTAATCCTTCTGGGCTGAAACCCCTGGATACAGGATCTTTGACTATTTCAGGTCTTCATCTCACTGTGCTCCCTTTCAAGAAAATGAGTTTTTTCACTGATAAGAAGGAAGTCCAAAGCTCAGCAACTGCTCTCGGTTATGTTGCACATGTATGTTCTTAACCACCACTTAGCATTTCTTTCTTGTTATATCAAATCATTAATTACATCGAAATGTAACATAAAAACACCTTTATTTCATTGTATGTAAGAATAAATGTTTTTCTTTCATTGAATGTAAACACACCTTCAATTCTTTTTCACCATTAGTAAGTAACTTATTATTGCAGGTAAAGCAGTGATATGGCACCCCTTTTTTTGATGACATGGTAGGTGTGCCACGTCACAATTTTACCTTGTGTAAAAGGTTACTTACATACAACGTTAAAAGTTTGAAACTTTGAAAGTATGCAACATACGATTCTTAGAAAACATTGTTTCTTACGTACAATGACAGAAAGGTGACAGTAAGTTCTGTTCTGGTATAACAAACCCTAGTCAAATTGTAATGATATTTAGCAAATTTTATGTTTGCACGCCTCACAAATTTTCACGGCAAGTGAACAAGCTAGAATTGAAGTTAGGGAACACCTCAACGCTTTATCTAAAATGGAGTTTTATGGTTTTTGTTGAGCATCATAAATGAGAGTGAGATGCACATTTTGCAGGCTGTTTCATTAATCGCTTTCTATTTAGAAATTCCTTTGAGGTACCCATTACGATTAGGAGGTTCTCGTACATATATATGTGATTATGCTCCCTCAGTGGAGCCCACATCATCTGATTTTACATCAATCTTACCTTCCTCAAGTTCAAAGCCAATGGAATTTCCCCTTTTCCTGGAAGGACAAGACACAACAAGATCAGCTTATGCTGTATTTCTACTAAATAAGGTTTGATTTCTTTGTTACCACCTTCTTTCTGCAATATTTTGCAAGAGTAAACTTTGCTTCATGGTAGTAGTTGGTGGCCATTTTGACCCACTTGTTAGTGGGCTGATTTGGCATATTGTTTGTCTATCTCTAATGGGTCAAACACGTATAATATTTAACATACCAATTCTTTACAAAAAGATTAAAAGTATGGATAAAAAGTGTTTCTGGTCAACCCAACCCAACCCAACCTGTACCAAATATTACTGGTTACTTGAATCCCTGACTTGCTACCTCTATTTCATGCTTATGGGATTTAAACAAGTTTCAAAATAGATTGGATGCTCTTTTCCTTTTTCTTGACTTTGCACCGATTACATCCTATTCTACATTTACATAATACTAAAAGCAAAAGGGAGAAACAGCTTCAAGCTCCTTCCGGGCGCAAAGCTCCCTTCCTTTGCTTGTTCACATGCTTCTATATGTTGCATGAGGAAATAGGAGCTCTTGAATTCACAATCTCGCATGTTCCTTTGTTTCTTTTGAATTTTCTCAACTTCATATTTGGCTTTTTGTGTATGGGAAAATAGAACCGTATACCTGTCAAACTTGTCCAAAACCTCTTGTTTGCAAAGAAAATGTGCTTTTTCCACTATTCATATAAACAATGGTATGTTTGCAACGAGAAGACAATTACAGTGGTTCGGAACGTTAAAGCTCAATCCAAAGCTTTCCTTGTGTCGTAGTCTGATGCCTATGGTTTACTAATGGTTAGAGGTGGCAAGATGGGCTGGGTAATTAGGTCCAAATGGGTATGGGGTTGAACCATGTCACTTTTTAGAACAGCTCAAAATGGCCGGGCCGGGTTGACCTACTGGCACTTTTTGATCCATTGCTAAATATGATTACAAAAATATTATTACACTAATAAAATAAAGCTTCAATGACCTGATTTGTGGGTGGTTGGTAAGGGATCTAGTAAAAAGGGGATTTTGTGTAGAAATGATGAACATGATATATTTTATTTTTTCAAAATGATGCACACATGCCTGATGTTTTAAAAACTGATGCAGATTTAAGTAAGTAGCGATGTACAAGTTTAAAAAAAGTTGGGCATCAGTTTGAAAAGATGGTCTTTTTTATCCTATCTACCCATACTTACCTTTATGACTGTTATATTTGATCACCCCTCCTCTCCCAAGAGGTTGTATACTTGTACGTAGTAAAAACAGACATCATACAACTTTTTCCCCCGTTTGATGTAAAACACTCACTACCCAAATCGACATGTTCACAGGTAAAATAGTCAAAAGTGCCATCTTCTCATATGAACATCAAAGTTTTTTCTCTTAAATTTAGGCCCTCTTGTGTTTTTAAATCCATCTCACCTGGCCTTAGGATTTGGAGCAGCTCTTGAACTTCATTGGTGTTGAAAGTCTAGGGCCACGACACGTGCTTGCTAATCTGAAAGAGCTGCTAAACAATATCCTCTCTCCCGAATACATCAGTTTATAACGAGATCTTCGAAATTTATAAGTTTCTTGTACATGGTTTCTTGTATTTTTACACGGTGCTTGTTTTTTCCCCTCATGGAGCACCTTAGGATGGACTTATGTAATTGCAGAGACCAGGATCGGTTTCTGAATGTTTGTACTAGCTAGTTAACTCGGTGTTAATAACATCACACTTTTGAAACTGTGGAATTGAAATCTGTGTTGAATTTGATACGGTTAGTTTAGTGATATGGAAAATGAAAATGTGGAAAGTCGATGTATACAGGCCTTTGATTGGGCATGTGAAACATGCTGCTATCCTTTGTAAAATCGCATTCAATGAATCAGGAAGATCATTCTGTATATTTAATATTGGCACTTAGGGTTATTGATGACAATCTATCTGTTATCTTTGAAGAATTATGTTATCTATTATAAACTGTAGAATAACGTTAACAATTTAATATAAGGTGGTTAGATGTAGGTTTTTTCAGTTTTTGAAGCTTAATTAGGTGACCAGTTATTGTAGACATAATGAGGGTGGGTGCTTGTAGATAGCAAATATAAGAATAAAACAGTTTTAGCTGTTTCAACATAAACATGATGCTTTAATTTATATGACATTGGAGTTGAATGTAATGGTTATAGATTTAGGCTGTATGCATAACCAAAGCCATGTAAAGAAACCTGTCTCAACACGACTGACGATGAAGGTTAGGCGTAGGGTTCATTTGAACCCCGTACATTCAACTCACCCCATATACTCTTACCATGCAAGTAAGAGTGTCATATAAATTAAATGTCATTAATAATTTCTTTTGTCTTTGATTGGAGGAGTCAAATGCATGTTGCTAATGGTGCATGATGGCCAACAATCTTGGTGATCAAGTAGGTAGTTGAGTCGCTCAATTAATAATGTATAGGCGATTTTCAATGAGTTTGAGAAATCAAGAATCATATCTATGTATAATAATTGTTTTTGAACTCATATGAGAAGGTCTTAGTGGTTTGATGTTTGTTACATGGAATCTTAGTACTTTGATGCTTTATTAGATTAGAAGATTTGTAGTCATGAATCATGCTATCCTTAGTACCATGAGAAAGATAAGAGGAGTTACAAAATTTTAAAAAGTAGTTTTTATTTAATAATCTTAAAATTTACAAAAACATGTGATATGACGAAGTCATCGTGAGAGTATATGAAGCGGAGTGCACTAGTGCAGCCCCCTGACACCATCGTTCACATGTGATGCCTCTCCATTGATATTCGGAGTCGTGTGAATGATGGCTTTAATGTGAATTTTAACATGGTGTAATAAGATTGGTATACATGTATGTAAGTTTCTTCTAAGTCACAAGCATAAATGTGATAAAATGTAATCTTTCATCTACGAGGTGAAAAAAATGAGATTGTGATGATAGTGTGATAGTTCATATATAGCCATGACATTCCTTTTGCTATCAAAGTATCTCTAATCTCTAAATATAAATAAAAGATTAATTTAAAAAGTTTTCATTAGACAATCTTAATCGTTTGTTTTGATAAAAATTTAATTTGATTTTGACTTTTAGAAGACAAAGTTCTTTAATTTAAATAAAAATATTATGGATAATGTCATATATGTTCGTCTTAAACATTAAAAATCGTATTTCCCCACCATAGTTTATAAATATCACATTTACCTCTTATAACATTTCAAAATATCATATTTAATTATTTTAAAATATTTTATAATCATTTAAAACTTTTTAAAAATATAACAAATAAATATTGGGCAAATTGCATGAAAATGCAATGAACGTTACCTTGGTTACCATTATATACAACCAATTTTAAAATTTTAAAAATAATACAATTAACTTTTGTAATCCTCTCATTGTACGCAAACAACTTTTTTATGTGTTTGTTATTTAGTTACTATTGTATACAAAGATCTTTGTCCTAACTTCCATAGTATACAACAAGTTACATATAATGCGAAAATTATAAAAGTTGGTTGTATTATTTTTAAGAAAATAAAGTTGATTGTATATAATGGTAACTAAGACAAAGTTTATTGTGTTTTAATGCAATTTGCCCATAAATATTTGACCTTATTGCTTATACTTGTAACCATAATAAATGATTATTTGTACGAGAAATACAATCACGTCTTTTCGTATTATGATACCACATTTCTACTATCATGTCTGCCCCCTCGCGTCGACGCTTGCATCACCGGTCTTAGTGTTTATGCCATGAGTCATCATTTTTTTAAACTCTCAATTCTTTCGTGATTTATAATTATTTAATATTTTTATTAATGTTTACAATTGTTATTATTTTTAGACCAACATGTGTATTACACGAGTATTTAATTTAAACAAGGATAATAACTTGTTAAATAATGCAATCTCACTTATTATATTCTAATCTATAACTACATATAAAAGACTTACTTTTTTTCTATTTATACATATTAAATCAATCTCTATCAACCAATCAAAACATCTAATTTCATAATTCTCTAATTTTACAAAACAATTTTGAAAAGATGATATCCTATTCTATTAAACACGAATTCAATTTTTAATCAATTGGGAGGGGGCAGATGAAAATTGTGAGAGGGTTTTATAAAATATGTAAGAACTTTTAAGAAAATGTGAGGGGATTTTATAAAAATCGTATATTAATGTAATTAATTATAGGTTGTTTATAAATTATGTTTAGTAACTTTTGATATAGAGAAAAAATAAGTATAATATTTGCGACCGTATCATTTTTATCTACCTTTTTGGTATAAATTTTATTGTAACATGACACTTTTTTAAAATTATTATATTCTTAATTTTTTTGTTATCCATTAATAGTAGTGGGTAGGTAATTTTTTGTTTAACTGAGTGGGGTTTTTTGGGATTATGATGATGAGCTGAGTGGTCACTTGAGTATGCTATTCAAAGTGTTTAGTTATTGATTTCAAAGTATTTTCAATCTTATTAGAAAAATGTATGAAACTTTTTATAAAATATGGTTTAAAATAAAATGTATCATTAAAAGGTGATATATTGTATATTTAAAAATCTAAATTCAGAGATGTAAAGATAGTTGTTATTGATGGTCCTGAAACTATTTTATTAGTGTAGGTAGTTAGCCAAAGATAACACTAAAATAGAAGTGTTTATTTTTATACACAAGACAGGAAACTATTCTTGATTTTTTTAATAGTTAACACGTGAGTCATTATTCTTTTTCTTTTATTTGCAAGGTGTACGAAAATTTGGCTTTAAAATTTAAAATGCAATGGAGCTCGTTCAAAAGGTAAGACATGTGATTATTAGTAGCAGATTTAAGCATGAAGACGAGTCTTTTTATCAACTATTTTGATTCATTAAATTATCAAACGATTTTCTATTGGATTATGTTGTGTTTTAGGTTTAGTCACGTAATGCTTGTGTGTACAAATCTGTATGTATATTTTCTTTCTCTTAAACATGTGCGCTTAAATTGTCACTAAGTTATTAGTTGTGCGAACTTGGATTTTTATTTTCTCTAAATATGAAAAACTTTTAGCTGTTTTTTATATCTAAAAGTTTATAGTGACTTATCATTTTATTCTTTTTCAATGATCATGTTGACCAAGTAGAATGGTTGTTTATTAGAATGTTGTTTTTGCTTGATTTAAGAATTTATGTCTTGAGTAGATTCACTTCTTTTTTTTATTTCTAGATTACCCATTGACTGATCCGTGAGATGTCATTATCTGTAATATGATCATGCTTAAGCTTCTAATGTGTTTTTGTTGTTTTGTATATATTTTAAACAATTTGTATGTCTACTTTTTATATTTTTTATGTATCAGTCTTAATAGTTTGATCGTTATCTACATACTTGAAACGTGTTTTATATTCAATTATGTTATTTTTTAAGTTTACTTGTGTATAAAGTATTTAAAAAAAATTTAATTTGGTTTCTTATGTACGTATTTGGAATTTTCGTATATATACAATACTTACATTTTTTATTTTATTTTAATGCGTTTCAAATTTATTTCTTTAATACACTAATACCCATGCATGTACGGGTCTATAAACTAGTTTTAATCTTCAAATGACATTAATAATTGAGTACCTACACAAACTTACAAATGCAAAATTTGCGTGAAAAATCACCGAATCACTTTTATTCCTAAAATCCCGAAGTCACTTTACACCTTGTTCTTGAGTTTTTAGATAATGGAGAGGGAAGGGGTAGGAAGGGAAGGAGAGGGAAGGGATGAGAAGGGAAGAAAAGGAAATGGAAAGATTGAGAAACTTCCTCTTTTGATCATCTTAAAAATGGGAGGAAAGATTTAGAAAGTATTTGGATAAACTTTTTTTTTTGAGCTTAAGCTTATTAATTTTTTTAACTTATGAGTTTTTTTAGCTTTTGAGCTTATTAATAAAAAAATATTTGTATTAACTTATAACTTATAAGCTAATAAACTACTTTTATAAAAATGTTTGACTTAACTTATTATTGTAAAATGACTAAAAAGAGCATGCTTATATTTGTAGAAGAGAAAGTGTTATGGAAAAGAAAAAAAAGGTAAGGGTACATATATAAAAGTATAAAAATAAGCTCAATAAAATGCTTTCACCCGACTTATTAAAATTGACTTATTTTTATTAAAAATAAACTCATAAGCTTAAGCTAACAGGCTACACCATAATTTTTTATAAACCCATCAAATAAGTTAAAACAAACACCCCTTAAAAAAGATAAATAGTAAAATTACCCCCTCCAACCCTTTCCTTCTCTCACGTTTCAACCTCTCACTCAGATTTCAGCATCGCGATACGCCGATACTCAAGTGTCACCAGCTCGCCGCCGGTCACCTCCTTCCTCCGACTACCGTGCTCATCACTCCCAGCTGCCCCTTTCTGATATTCTATTGATCCGCTCATCGCTGCTTCAGTCAGGTTTGAGATTTCAAAAACGACATTAATATGTATTCGATTGTATATCTTTAACAGCAGTAAACTCTAAACACCTCAATATGTTCTTCAATACAACTCCATGAAAATCCAAAACAATTGCAAAGTAGACTAGAATTCGGTTTTTTGAATTGAAACAAAAACCAGACCATTATACGTTTTCGGTTCGGTTTGGTCACGTTTGAATGCGGTCCTGTTCAGTTTTCGGTTATGCTCACCCAACTTAACAAACCAAAGATAAACCCTATGAAACTGAAACCCGAACCAATGAATACGGCTTTACATGTTTTCCAACTTGAAATGCTTTGAAATGATTTTCGCAGTATAATGTAATATACTATAATTCATATATTGGTTAAATGCTTGTTGAATTTTTTGGTCATAGGACTTGAAAGTTCTGATTTTTAGAATCCATAATAGAGTGTATTTGATGAATCTAAGGTCTATCCTAGAGTTTGTTTTGGTACATTTTGCTTCAGAATTATAAACCCCTTGACATGCTACTCCCAAGATATAAAGACTAGAATAGAATTCATGTCATGCATTTTAAAAAACTAGATAGAGTTTACGAGACAGTTTTGATTTTTGCAATTCAGAATAAATTCAATGTCATGGATTTTGAGACTAGAATAGAGTTTGTGTGGTGAAGTATGCTTCAGTATTATAAAACTCTTGACATACACCAAATAAATTTGTATAAAATTATGCTTCCTCCACGGTGCATTTCATGTTAGCTTTCTGCATTGCATCTTACATATGAAAATATTTATTCATTTCTGATCCAGGTTTTGTCAACAGCACAATACAAAACAAAAACACGGAAACAAGAGTAGCAAGGAAGCCAGCAAACCCTCCTTTAAACTTGAGGATCACAGATACCTTCTCTATTACCTCCAACATTCTCTGCTGCAAATCCACTTGCAATGGCGGCTATGATGGTAATCACCATCTCATTTTCATTACCATTTCCACTTGTTCCAGGGATTATTTTATTATTGTGGATATTATGATTACCATAATGCATAACTTTGTTTTGAATTTCATACTAAAACAGCAACCTCAGATCATATTGCTTAAAGAAGGTACAGATACTTCACAAGGGAAACCGCAGTTGATAAGCAACATTAATGCATGCATGGCAGTGGCTGACGTAGTTCGTACAACCCTAGGCCCAAGAGGTATGGATAAGTTGATCTATGACGATAAGGGTAACACCACTATTTCTAATGATGGTGCCACCATCATGAAGCTTCTTGACATTGTTCATCCCGCCGCTAAAATCCTTGTTGATATTGCCAAGTCGCAAGATTCAGAGGTAAGTAACTATAAAAGTATTGTACAAGTACTCCTCAATTGTGTTTTAACTTTTAGATTTTGTAATTGAATATAGTGCCTAGATCTACCAAAAGACAAAATGCTTATCACTTCATGCTAGTATGTAAGGAACTGAGGATCTGAAATACTCTATATGTTTAAAAAAGAATTTGAACTTGGAGTTTAAATCATAGTTGCATGGAAATGAGTTCGTTCTGGTACGTGGAACTAAAACGGGATTGAGGTTTGGTAATCTTTAGATTTCGGTACGAAGGGGGGTAGTCTCCTCCGGAACACTATTTCGGTATGTGGAACGTTGTACCATGTAACGTGGTAAGAGGTACCATATATTACTAAAATATATAATAATGTAATTAATAAAAGTACACTAAATACTAAATACCAAAAGATCAATACTTCAGTAAAAGAAGTGGAGGTAACAATCGTAGAAAACAAGTTGGTAAAAAACGATAGGGTTCCCGAGTTCTTAATTGGGTTCTCGATTCAGTCTCTGACATCGATTTGGGTTCCCGAGTTCGTTTAATTGGAACAATTGATTTGAGATTTTCTCCGTTAAGAAATCGATTTCAGTATCTGGTTGGTAGAATTATAACGATCGAAATCGCGTTATTTTCATAGCGTTTGGAACGTTATTGTACCCAAAAATGGAACACACGAGCTGGAACGTAGATCCCCCGGGGGGGGGGGGTAGCCATCCTAGATTCCTAGTAACAATTGTTTGGATGTCAAATGAGTTAACATTCAACTCCAATAGATATATGTCCTGAGCTTTCTTGCAGAATACTCCGAGTATATTTGAAGTTCATGATATAAATCGCCAATGGAATGATATTGGTGTTAAATCTGGAATCAAACTCCATACAAGTTAGCTTATTGGATATATCAATGTTCTCTTGGTGTTGTAAGAATTGTCATTACTTTCATGGAATTAAGTTAACGATTATGATAGCAAAAGATGGTGCCTATTCTCTCTCCACCTAGGGCAATTCTAGGCTCCAGCTTCGTTTTCTAACGTTGATGGTCTTTTTGCTTCTCTTGTCTTTCCTCCTCAATCTTCTGCTCTTTGTCAGTCGTATCCCATTCAGATCATAGCCCTGTTGTCCTAAAAATCCAAGTGCTACAAAGAAGTAAGCCTAAGCCTTTTAAATTTGCAAATTTCATTGTTTATAAACAAGGATTTTAATAGGCTGTGTGGAAAAAGCAGCTTCAAGAGTATAATATGTTTTGTATTGTCTCAAAATCAAAGTGTTCAAGAAACTAGTCTGAAAGCTAATGTGAAGGCAAGGAAATGTTCATGCGAGTGACTAAATTACTTTATGAGATGGATGAAATCCTAGGAGCTTTAGACAGGGATCCTGAAAACTGTGAGCCTTGGGAAGAGGAAAGTGTAAATTTGAAAGATTTTAGTGAGGTGGCGTAATATGAAGAAAGGTTTTTAAAGCCAAAATCAAAAGTTTAGTGGTTGAGAAAAGGGGATGTCAGCTCGGCTCTCTTTTACAAAGTGGTTAAATCTATAACGTATCACCACAGGATGGTGAATGTGGTCGACAATGATGGTCGTGTGATTAGGTAATTTAGATTCATGTCTGGTCTATACTTTTACTAGGAAACTGCCTCATGAATGTACCATTAAACATGGTTATACCTTATAGTGAGGAAGAGATTAAAAATGCAATGTTTTCTATTGGTGATGATAAAAGCCCTTGGTCTACTCATCCTCATGGGTACACGTGTGGGTTCTTCAAATCCACTTGGAATATTGTTGGTCGAGATGTTTGTTTAGCAGTAAAAGACTTTTATGATATGGAAAACTATTGAAGTAAACCAATGATATGATGATATCCATATATTTATTCAGAAGCTCGAAAGTCCCTGACCCTTCAAATGCTGATCAGGAAGATAATATGGAAGATGGCTTCTAATGCTATTAAGCGTTGCTTGGATGATGACTCTTCATTTCCTAACCTAAGCCTATTGTATAGAAACTAGACGCTAATAACTTAAAGCCCGCTAAAAGCCCAAACTAATTAATCGACTACCTTAATCGCTATTAAGCGCTACTTATTGCTTCACCTAAAGCGAGACCGAAGATGACGCTTTTTCTTGCTTTGTGTAATCATAGCGCTTAGGTACAGCTTAAGTGCTAACCCTCATCGCTTCACCGCTTAGCACTTAAGCGCACTTTTTAAAACCAAGTGCTAGAGAAAAGATTGTTAAGTTATGTTTTGCTGTTGACCTTATTCTTTTCTGTATTGGTGATTCCACATCTGCTTCAATTATTATGGATGCTTTAGAGGAGTTCAAAAACTGCTCAGGTCTTGTTTCTAGCATCCCGAAGAGCATGGTTTTCTTTTGTGACGAGTGATTTGAAAAGATATGTCAAATTGGAAATTTTAATCATGCCTTTTAAAGAAGGTTTGCTTCCTGTGAAGTACCTGGGTGTTCCCCTTATGTACGCGTTTGGTTCACAAAGATGGCAAGGTCTTAGTAGCAGAAGTGAAGAACCGTTTAAATGACTGGTAGAAATGAAGAATATTATTTTGTGTTTCAAGGGCAGACCTCAGCCTTTTATCTTGGTTCTTTCTTCCATACAAGTCTATTGGGCATTTGTCTTCATTGTGCCTATACCTATCTTGAAGGAAAGGTTTCCTTTGGTGTGAGGGTGAAATGGAGAGAGGCAAAGTAAAGGTTGCATGGAAAGCTTTATGCCTTCCAAAGGCCTATGATGGTTTAGGTATAAAATGTTTAGGCAACATTTGGAGTATTGTTATGAACAAGAAATTTGTATGGTTCGTTGGGTCCATTCATACAGATTAAAAGGAGGAACTTCAACATTTACTTGAAGGGCTGTGTTGGTGGAAAATAATGAATGTTTGGGAAATTATTCGGCCATTTGTTGTCCAAAAGCATGGGGATGGAAGGGACACGTATATATTACATGATAATTGTGACCCACCCCCCGCTATCACCACCACCACCACTGGCGACCGCCGTGGGACTGCCTGAGACCACCAGCGACCTCCTCAGACCACCGCTGTTCTCATTTTTCAAGAAGAGTGTTAGAATCAATTTTTCTCTATCAAAATCTTTGTGAACCCAATATTGTCATTACCGAGCCATGCTTTCTTTTTTTGTTTCACTAAATCCTTAAAAAGCTAAAGATTCCCATTTTATAAAAATCAAGTCTTTACTTATTTCAATTAAAATTCAGATACACTTTCTTCAGATTTCGTATTTCTTTGATACAACACAACATTTAAAGTGAAAACCCTAAGAAAGCACAAAAAAGAAAAAGAAAAGAAAAGATGATGAGGTGAACACCAACTGCATTTAAGGAGATCAAATGATAGAAAGTGGTTTATAAAGAAGAAAGAGAAATTTATATTTAGAGGAAGCATAACTGCCTTGATTGGTTTTTTTAATTGAATAATCTTTCGAAACTTGATGGAGATTTTGAAGATGTCCTTTTTGGTCATACCAATGAACTAACCCAAACACTATTTGATAAGGTGCATTTTGATATTGCATAAGCTCACTAGCCAATTTTATATATTAGCCATTAGCTGTTTAAACAAGCTTATCCAAACACTGTCCCATTTTTTTCCAGTAAATTGTTTATTAAAGGTAATAATATGATGGATTTCTTGTTTGCACGTGATCATATTTGTGCTTAACCATGATCAAAGTCAATGAATATTCAGTTGCTACCCAGAAGTATAACTTTTACTAATTTCGGGCAGGTTGGTGATGGAACCACTAGCGTAGTTCTCCTTGCTGGTGAATTCTTGAGAGAGGCCAAACCTTTCATTGAAGATGGTGTTCATCCTCAAAACCTGATACGAAGTTACAGAACCGCTTCCGTTATGGTAGATTTTCTGAATGCCTTTTGTATTGGTCTCACATATGAAATGTTTATTCATTTCTGCTTTATAATACAGGCAATTGAGAAGATTAAAGAATTAGCTGTAAGCATAGAGGGAAAAAGTTTAGATGAGAAGAGAAGCTTACTAGCTAAATGTGCTGCTACAACACTCTCATCAAAGCTAATAGGAGGAGAGAAAGACTTTTTTGCAACTATGGTCGTCGATGCTGTCATTGCAATTGGAGATGATGATAGATTGAACATGATTGGAATAAAAAAGGTATGCATGCTTGACACTGGACTTTAACTGCCTAAAATTTTGCTGGCTAACTGTTAAAAAATGGTTGTTGAAGTGATAATTTTATTTATTGAATGGTTAAGTTTGTCAGTACATTAGAATTTTACTTCTGCTTGTAGATTCTCCTTTACTTGATGGTTCTTTTAATATTGCGAAGCTCAAATTTTCTTATGGAGGCTTGAGTTCTCTCTTTGAGTCTATGTATTTTATGGAAAAATGAGATATAACATTTAATACGAGAGTTAGAAATATTAATCTTAACAAACTGCTAAGATCTTCATGTTTCTGAGCCTTACGATCGTCTCACCTAATTTTATGTTTGTATATATCAGGGCTGCTACCTCCTGTTGACAACATAAAACACTCATCATTTTCAGAAAGAATAAAAAAATTAAAATATTGATTGAGTAGGCAATATTTACTTATCTGGAACATCAAGGCATGATTATCTGTTTTGCCTGCAACAGCAATGGTGTCATCCTTTTTATGTATCTCTAATCCTAATTCGATTTCCTTTTTGTAGGTTCCTGGTGGTACAATGCGGGATTCTTTTCTTGTAAATGGTGTTGCATTTAAAAAGACCTTTTCATATGCTGGATTTGAGCAACAACCCAAGAAAATTTTGAACCCGAGGATATTATTGTTGAACATTGAACTGGAACTAAAGTCAGAAAAAGAAAATGCTGAGATAAGGTAGTTTTATTGGGACAATGCTTACATTGGCCACCCGTTTATCAATTTAATCGTTTTCATACCAATTTTTTGCCGGAAGTTTGATAATGGCAAAATACCCACCCTATATTTAATGCCTTTATCACATCTAGAGTTGTAAAAATGAAAAACGTGTTGATAAATCTACTCAAAAGAGTAAACTCTAAATGGATTTTTGAAATGTATATGATTAGATTCATGGGCTTTTTGATGTTTTTACAACTTTACTTTATATATTTAATGCCTTCATCACATCTAGAGTTGTAAAAATGAAAAATGTGTCGACTAATAGAGTAAACTCTAAATGGATTTTTGAAATGTATATGATTAGATTCATGGGCTTTTTGACGTTTTTACAACTCTACTCTATATATGACAAAATGTTTTTAAGTTTAGCAGTATTTTCGTCGTTTAATTTTCAGCAGGTTTTGTGCTGGAATTGGTATAGTCAAAACTAAATTGATACTTGGGTGGCTACTAAAATAACTTAATAGTTGGGTGTCTGTAATGAAAATCTTGAATACTTGGATGGCCTATGTATACATTATCCCTAGTTTATTTGTTCTGCAGCACTTCTGCTTATTATATTGGTTCATAAACTTCTTTAATCATGTTTTCATATTTTATTCTTTTCTATATAACAGACTTTCTGATCCCTTGCAATATCAATCCATAGTTGATGCCGAATGGAATATCATATACGATAAGCTGGATAAGTGCGTAAGAAGCGGGGCCAAAATTGTTTTGTCACGTCTGGCTATTGGTGATCTAGCAACACAGGTGGTGAAATTTTTTTGGTTGACCATTGACCATTGACCCTTTACTTTAAATGGAACTTAATTCCTCAATAAACTGATTTCTGACACATGGCCGTCTTATTAGTAGGAGTGGCAATTCTCAATAGAATACGAAAATAAACCGGTTTGAGTTGGGTCTAAACGGGTTTGGTTCGAAAAATGGGTCTACCCTTGTAATCCTTTAATAAATGGACCGTATTTCGGATTGGTTTTCAAATAAATGGGTTAACATGCAAACCTGTTAATAGCTAGAATTAGAAAATAATAAATAAAAATTATATACAACCCATTACTGCCCGCTTAACAGTTGAACTGCCAACTTGTTTTGATAAATGGGTTAACAGGTCGTGTCTGAGTTACATGAGTTAAGCGTATTCAGGTTAGGGTTGAGTTTTTCGACAAGAATAGTTAAAGGGATCGTGTTCAGATTGGGTGATACCAATCTGAATCGATCCGGATTGCCACCCCTCCTTATTGGTAGCATCTCAATTCGAAGGTTTAAATGACTTGAGTGATATCTTTGTCATCAGTATTTTGCAGACCGAGATATTTTTTGTGCTGGTCGAGTTGCTGAAGATGATCTGCATCGTGTTGCAGCTGCAACTGGTGGTACTGTACAAACATCGGTCAACAATGTTATAGATGAGGTCATTCTCTTTCACTTTATACAGCTTTCTAATTAAAATTTGATTTTTTTTGCTCTGTTTTTCACCTTTATGGTTATATTAGACATCAATTGTCCTATTGTTTGGGAAGCAGTCGCTCTACCTACGGGTAGAGTTATGACTATTTGCACCTTACCTCCCCCATATCTTGCCGAAGAGGGATTGGGTAATGTTGTTGCCCTACTGTCATTTTCCTCTCAAGTTATCTGAAATATTTTTACTTTTTTTGTACCTGGATAAGGTTCTTGGGTCTTGTGAGATTTTTGAGGAAAAGCAAGTTGGAAATGAACGGTTCAACATATTTAGTGGATGTCCTTCAGGCCAAACAGCCACTATTGTTCTTCGAGGTGGAGCTGATCAGGTTCTTTTCACAGACCATTTTGCTTTCTTTTCAATTGCTCTTTGTTTCTTTTTCTTAGGTCAATTGAGATGTTCTTTTATTCAAGGCGAAGTTTAGCTATTATAACAGGACAGCTTAAAAAATTATGCTTAATGCTGTATTGCTGTCTAAAATAATAGATTGATGAATACTCTCTTTTAAAGCGCATCCCATGAAATTAATATGATTTTTTGTTGGACCTTGTAAGTTGTAAAAGAAGTTATTGTCATCTCTGAATATATGTTTGATATCGACTTTGAATATGTTATCTTTCTTTCATAACAGTTCATTGAGGAAGCTGAGCGAAGTTTACACGATGCAATCATGATTGTAAGGAGGGCCATGAAGAATTCCACAGTGGTTGCTGGTGGTGGTGCAATAGATGCATGTTTTCTCTCTACCTTTTAGAAAATTATGTTTTACTCATTGGTGTTTTTAATTGTCAAGATTTATATATTATGTAACCGCAGATGGAAATAAGCCGGTACCTGTGGCAACATGCGCGCAATATAGCTGGAAAATCCCAGTTATTTATAAATGCCTTTGCTAAGGCACTCGAGGTAGGTTTTTGCCAGGTTCCTGAAGTTGCATAAACTATTACCTTCTTGGTATTCAGAAATGGAGTATTCAACTTTTTCATTAAGGCTGCCCCAAACGGCAACACCCTTGGTTACTTTCTCTTATTTTGTGAAGTAAAAGGTTATCAAACAAAAAAAGTTGTAAAACATTTTCGTCGTTTAGCACATATTTAGCTGGATTTGGTATTAACAAAGCTGGATACAAACTTCGGTGCCCTATAAAGTAGTTTCAGTAGTTAGGTGGCCTTTTTACGATCCCTAAAATCAGTGGTATGTTAACGATGGGAATTGGAAAATGGTGGATTTGATGGACAGGTTATTCCACGACAACTTTGTGATAATGCTGGATTTGATGCAACGGACGTGCTTAATAAACTGAGGCAAAAACACGCACTTCCTTCTGGTTGGTCTTCTTCCCTAAATTTTATATTACATAAAATTGTGATATACTATGCCTCAATTCCTAATTCTAGCAACCATCTACGAAAATTATCTCAAATAGCAACAAATTTTAACTCTTTGCGTAAGTAACCAGGTCACAATTGTCTTTTTCTATGAAATTTTTTTTGCGAGCAATTTTTTTTGAGAAAGGGCAACATTTTATCTTTTTTTAAATGCTAAAATTTAAATTAAATTCTTTGAAATTTTCCCGTTTATTTACTTCTTTTAGTTTTAAGTTTCTTCTTAATTCTTTTCTGTACTCTTCTGACCTATGTTCTAATATGTTATATAAACAGGCGAGGGAGCTCTTTATGGAGTAGACATCAACACGGGTGGAATTTCTGATTCCTTTGCCAACTTTGTGTGGGAGCCAGCAGTGGTAAAGGTAATAGTTATTTGTTGGATCAGTAATGTCTTCTTTTTCCCCTTTTTTGAACTCTCATGGAAGTTTACTTACTCGATCTTAACCACAGATCAATGCTATAAATGCTGCAACCGAGGCAGCATGCCTCATCTTAAGCGTTGATGAAACTGTGAAAAACCCAAAGGTAATGCCTTTTTTTGTGTCCTTACCTTTTTCTTCTGCTTTTTTAATGAGTTAATTATGATTACAAAACATCATTATTACAATAAACGATTTAGGAGGTTGTATGCCTGGATCGAAAATAGACTTTGGGCAACTTCCAATCTGATTGACCCGTCCCTGTTTTTAGCAACGTTTTAAAAAAAAAATCTTGATCCGTTTGTGTTAAAGCACAACCCAGATCGACCAAATTCGTAACTAAATGGGTCAGAATTGCCACATGTATGTTTTTAGCATTGCTTCTCGTAACAACTCTTATACATTAATTACAAAAGGGAAAATTACCTAAATAACTGAAAAAGACCCACCTAGCCCATTTTGACCAATTATTTTAAAACTCATACAAAATAACCTCATCAAACAACAACAAGAACATAAATCCCGCCCGAGCAGGGTATGTGGTAGGTAAGATGTAGACAGTTGTACCTAGTACCCGTAGGTAGAGAGACGTACAAAATAACCTCATAATCTCATATATTGCAAAATGCATCTTAATTGACAAAGCACTGATACTGCAGAGAAAAGGGTGAAAAGGTGTATTTCTTTACGAAAATACACTTTAATGGCAGTTTTTGATTATTATTTTGGCTAAATTTTCTTTCACGAAACATACTTTTTTTGTGAGGTTGTCAGTGTATAAAGGTTCATAATTCTTATTTTTGCATAATTATTACAAATAGCCAGACATTTTATTAAACACAAGTTCTGTTATGAAAGGATATAGTTTTGTTCACTTTCTAAAAATTGCCAAATGTTTCTTTTAAATAATTTCATGAATGGCATACTTTTTAATTTAATTTTTTGGCAAACAAGAGACACATTAACAAACGAGTGTCGAGATACCTTTTTTTGAAACTCATATAATAAAAGATCTTTTGTGGAATACACTTGTTATCTGTAAAAGAATTTTACAAACTTATGTCAGTATGTCACGAAATATGTTTGGTTATTCTGCGTGATTTTGCAAAAACGTGGTATGCAGGCTTCTTTTTTTGGTTATTTAGGTAACTTTCCCAACATGTTTGTATCATGTTGGAATACAATTAGGAGGGGCGCTCGACACTCATTTGTTAATGTGTCTCTTGTTTGCATTGCAGTCGGAAAGTGCACAAGGAGAAGCTGCCGCTGGGGTCGGTAGAGGACGTGGAGGTGGTGGACGTGGTAGAGGGATGCGTAGACGTTAAACCCCTTTCTTGTTTTGGCATATTATCTAAACTCGAAACATGGCATGAGCATGACACCTGTTATCTCTAATCTTAGTTCTTAGGTGAAGATTTCTTTTCAATTTGTTTCTGGCTTCGTTTGTTGTTGTCAGGACTTGTGTTTTGTAGTTCGGGGTTTCATATGATCATATTATAGTCGAGCACTATTCGAGTATTCGAGTTTTCCTTGTTTGTTTATGAACTATTGTTGTTTCGTAGAGCTTGAGTCGACAAATTTGTAGTCATCTATTGTGTTTTAGAAGGTTTGATAATTTGAGATACAAACTATACATTTGTCAATTGTAACACTGATTTCATAATGATTTGTCGCCTATAAGTTCTGCTTGTATACGACTCCTTCGGTACAAAATCTTTAGCTTCGATTTTTTGTGTGAATGTGTTAAAATTTCAATTTCGCGCATCACAAATTGCTAGGTCTTTCATACAATTAGAAACAACTTATCAAATTTTCAAAGCCATACCAAGATATCTAAACACCATCTACAAATCGAATGCCATTATAACGCTATAAACATATGGTCAACCATGGCCGTAGCTAGGTTCACACTATTCTAAGGTTTAATATGGTCTCCCTATAGTTCCCGTATGGGCCTTTCTATACATCCCTTTTTGCTTCACGGCAATATTGAATCCTTTACGGCTGTAGAAAATTTCTTCACGGCTGTACTCATGCTTTACGGGCATATAGCCCTTTCTTCACGGTTGCGTAGACTGAACACCAGGTCTAGTGTCAACAAGTCTACTAAAGTCTCTTTCCAACTGAATCTATTGACTTCTATGTGATAACCCACCACATACACACGTCGTTGAGATCCTTGTTAACTTTTTCAATAACGTATTCACAATTACACAGATTCAAGCTTTTATGACACATACAAACGTCATTGAGATCCTTGTTAACTTATATAGCAACATGTATTACCAATTACACATATTCAAGCTTGATTTCATACAAACACCCAAATAACCATAAATTGGTTTGAACTAAAATTTGATCATATATTGATCAGAATCAATTTCTTTGACATCCAAGTGATCCTAAAAATTGAATAAGCACATTTCTAAGGGGTGTTTGGTTGGTGTTTTGAAAATAGGTTATGCTTTTAATAATTAGAATCAGATAATTAATTATATAACAAAATGAGTTTCAGAATATTATTGTTTGAATTTGATTATGTCATTTCACATTGCAATAATCAAACAATTTTTCGAGTGTTTGGCCAAGTAGATTAATTTATAAGGGGTAAAACGACAATAATTAGATAATCGACTTAAAAAACACAATCCCAAAGTAGATCGTTTTGTTATTGTAACACCCCGAATTTCATTTATAGATTTACTTTATAAAACAACCATTTAAATATGTAAAAATCTAAATGAATTTAGTGTGGAAGCAAAATACAAGTTTAAAAGCAGTGTTGGTACAAAAGATATACAAAAAGGTGTGCTAACGCTTTCAACATATTAAATTGTCAGCTGACCTACACGTCCCACTTACACGGCTAACCAAAAGCTACACACGCCGTGTACGTATATGTAACAACCCGATTTTTTTTAAGATGATTATTGTATTATTAGTTAGACAAGTAACGAATGATATTTATTTATTAAGAACGATATTTACGGAATACTATTGTTATAAAGAAAAGAATTAAAGTTGAAAAACAAAGAACCTGTTCAACTGAAAATTGTGATACGACGCGTTGTGGGTCGATGGACGACAGAGTCCACGTGCGAGGTGGCTTGTGTCAGGAGGTCGTGTTAGTCCCAGATTATATACACAACAACAAATGTTTGTAAAAGGGGTTGAATACAAGCTTAAGCTTTTTAAAATTAAATGCACACACTTATACTTTTAATATAATTCTTATTGAAATGAATCAAGAATTACATGTACAAGGAAGCGAAAATTCCTAATACAATAAAAGGTGGCAACTAAGATGTCTAACACATAGACAAGCTTCTCATGAACAATTAATGTTCAAGAGGTCCAACACATGGACAAGTTTTCTACACTAAATGCTAACTCTAAAACTTGCTTTTGCTTAAAAGATTTAAGCTTGTTTTTGGAGAAAGATATTACAATGAGTGTAATCGTGTGTCTTGCATGTTGAGGATACAAGGATATATATAGAAGCTTTGGCCCGTAGCACTTGAAGGAGTAAATGAGGATAAGGTGGTAATAGAAAATAATATTATAATCATAAAGTTAATGGGTGAAAAGTATCATTACTAGCTTTTGATAATATAATAATAATAATATCTTTCACACCTAAAACAAGTGTTTGAATAAAGTAATAGTACTTTTCTAAAAAATGTAACCCGCTATCAATATAATAATAATATCTTCCACACCTTTTGCCTTGTAAGTTTGGACTTCCTTTTAATGATTGTTATTTTATCAATCATTCAAGCTTCTTCTGATTTGACTTTACTAAAGATGTAGCTGCCAGTCATACTTTAGCTTTTGACAAATCTTCAAGATCTTTTCTTCGAAGATACCTTTATCCTTTTTCACAAGACAAAGATCTATCATTTTTGTCACACTTGTTGAAACAAAATGTGCAATTACTTTTATAATAAAAGATCTAAGGCATAATACTATAATAGAACAACACATGTTCTGCCTTTTACATAAAAGAGTTACATTACAAAAATAGAATATTCTGATGAACAGTTAGGGATAGAATCACGACTCAGCCAATCAGAATGTACTAAACTGACAAAGATGTCCTTCTCAGCTTAAGTTTGATTGCTCAATTGGAAATGAGGTGCTTAGCTGATAACAGATTGCTCAGCTGATCATAGTAATGCTCAGCTGATCAGAGTAGTGCTCAGCTGATCAGAGTAGTGCTCAGCTGATCAAAACATTGTTTAGCTAATCAAACTGTTAGCTAACAAAAGTATAAGCTGATCAACCTAGATGACCAGTTGATCAAAGTAATTCAATTGATTATTCAGAGTGATGAGTTTATCAAAATAAGACTAGTGTTTGAAAGAGATTACTTAGCTGATGGCTTTCAAATGTTCAATTAATCAAAATGATGCTTAGCTGATCCTTGAACTTGCTCAGTTGATGGGTGCATTAGCTGTAGCTGATGGTCTTCTACACTTGTCTTTTTTTCAACTGATCTCATATGTTGTCTCTGGCTGATGCTCAGTACATGTTAAGTCTTCATCTAATATTCTATACTTAGTAACTTCTTAGACAAAATCTAAACAACACATGTTTAAATTCATTCTAAGTCTAACCGGAGGTCTGGTTTTACTATCATCAAATCCTATGTATTTTAATAGACATATTTGATTATTGGGTTGAAATAGTTATCTCCCCAACAGGTCGCGTGTGGCAGGGGATCGCGACGCGACGCGTCCAAAATTGTCTATATATATGTTTGCAATTCAGTCATTTCTCACAAGTTTCTTCATATTAGTACCGTTACTCTGCCCATTTTGAGAGCGATTCTAAGGCTAGAGAGCGTGTGTTAGTGTCGGGAATTGGTTGATGCGTGTATTCAAAGTTTGGAAGGTGCAGTGATACCATTTCGGGCTAAATTTTGACTTAGGTTAGTTGTGGAGATCTCGAGAAGTGTTTTGGAGCGTGTAAGACCGGGTTTCGAAGATCCATGTGTGAAGCTCGTCAAATCAAGATCCGAGGTGATCTATTTGTCCGGTTTAAGGCGAGTTTAGTTATTTTATAAAACTGAGTTCGAAGACAAAATCTATTTCGAAAGTATTAACAGTTTTTAAGATGACATATCTATATATGAATGTTTATGATTAACTAACAATTGTTTAAAATGCATGCTACATATTTATTGATTACATGCGATTGATTTACATAATGTTTGCAGTGCATGCATATATACGTATAGATATATATAAAATGATGACCATATTGGATTGATATGATGATTTGGGGTGGGGGTAGATATACTCCTAAGATGAAAGATGATGCTTAGTAGGAAAAGTGTGTTTTTTAGGATATGCTAGCAAAACGATGATTAGTGGTCTGGTTTCTAGATAACCATGACAACACATGGTGTACTTGTGCTTTATGTGTGTGTATACTGGAGTGGTGTTTGACTAGTGATGGAGGTCAAAATGCATGACACCATGAGGGTGAAAGGAGGACCTAACGATGGAGGCACCGGTTGTACTTTCATCTAACGACTTATGTCGGAGTAGCTACAGCGGATAGATTACGGAAGTGTGTGCACAAGTGGGATTCGTGCCTCGCTTTGTACCAGACTTGCCGAACACGCTTAGTGAACTTGTGCCAGTGCGGATGGATCTTGGAACTTAGTAGTTGTCGGGCACGCATGTGGTGCAAGTGCGGATAGACCTTGGAACCCTAGTGGTTGCCAGACACGCATGTGGTATTTGGGTGGCGACGATAGTGATGTATAATGATAGACCCCAATAAGAAGGATGTATAAAATGATGTTTAGTGATGAATAGCGATGCATGAGATGATAATGAAGTAAAAGATGAAAATGATGTTTTATGATGTATTTATTGTTGCTTGCGATGATACCTGACCATGCGGGGATTTATGATGTTATGCGGGTGGGTCAAGTTACAGGTTGAGATTTATTACCCTAAACCTAAACATGTTTTATAAATGTTTTAATGTGCTGATTTTGTGGTGATAACTAAGCTGACTCACGAAGTGTAAGCTGACACTTGTTTATTTGAAATGTGTATTGTGTTATTTATGAAACCGACTTGTGGTTGTGTAATGAACTAGGTTTTTAAACAATGATGTGAGTTTGAAGTAATGGTGGTTTTTGTTTTGATGTGTGTTTAAAACGGTTTAACTGTTTTAATAAATGTGATGTTTTAAAGTTTTCCGTTGAGATGAATCTGATTGTGTAGAAAAGTTTTTGTAAATCTCAATTTTCAAAAACCATAGCTGTTACAGTATCAGATCCAGCCAGTCTGTTATCCAAGCAACAATTCTTGAGTTTTGACAAATCAACCCTGGACATATATCTTTAATCTATTGGTAAAACTAGTCCCTTTAGTTACATATAGATATGTTTCTCATGTTAAATGAAATACCAATTAATCTAACATTATTATTTAATAATTTAATAAAGGATTTCGAACCATATAATTGATTTTTAAAAACACATATAATTGATTTTTAAAAATGACCCAAACCACTCTAAACTAATTAATTGTGTAGTTTAATCTTTCCTAAACACCCCCTAAATCATGTTCGTGTTATGTAGACCGTGAACATCATAAAGCAAGACTTGAACCAAGAATACTCAAACCTTTAAAACAAGAGTTACAAACCTTGATCTTGTGCCTTACTCTCTTTGCTTACTATTGTTTGTGTGATTTAAGTATGTTCTAATCCACTTCCAGCAGCTCCAGAAGGCTTTCTTTCACTTTCCCTTCTCCAAATTGCTTCCCTATTGAACAAAACATATCGACTAAGGAAGCTTAAGCCAAGGGTAACTGGCTTTAGAATTGGCTTATCCATTCAAATGTGTATCCCACTCTTCTATTCGACTTACAGTTTAACATAAACTACGAGATAGCGATGGACATATGATATAGTTTAGAAGTCAAACATCCTGGCAATATATAAATAACATAATTTGGGTAAAAAAAGTGGATTGTTCATTCTCTCGGAGAAGATCATAGACGGTCATGTTTCTTCACAACAAAAATTAATGAGCCACTGTTTAAAGTAAATCGAGACTCTTTATAGGATCTACTAGTTATTGTATTGAAGAAACATGACCGATTCAACTTGAGATGATTTCAATTAAAAAACATATGTTAAACTCACCTAAACTTCAACTCTAAACTAGATGAATTTCATCATTATTCATTAATTTGTGAATTGCATTAAAAGAAGAGTAGCATAATTGCATAAAACCAAATAAAAAAAGTAATAAGGGGTTCTATTTAGGATTTACTTCTTCAAAATGTATTAATATATACCCCAAATGTTAATATATATATTCACCTTCCAAAAATATTATTGTGTGTATTAAACTTTTAAAAATGTGTCTATTATATATACTAAATTTATATTTTTTATTTTTTTATATAATTAAAATACGTACAATAATAACAAATTAAAAGTTTAATATATATGATAATATTTTTAAAAAATGAATTAACGTATTATCATTTATGTATAGTTGTAACGAGTAACGACTAACATCATGCCGTTTTCGTTTTGGATCTGGGCTCAATTTGTACAAATAAAAAGCCCACGTTTGTTTTTATAATTACTTAAAGCCCAAGCTTGCCACTCTCGGTTTCTGTTTCTGATCTCTTGCCTGCCTGCAGTCCGTCGGACCCCCGCCGTCTCACTCGCCGTACCTCGATTTCTGATTCTCTGCTAGTTATTGCGTTAGCTCATCTTCTCTCGACTCTCAGGTTAGTCGGCCGGATTATTATACTCCAAAGGAAAGATATTTATGTCATCTAGCATTTTGGTTTTTCAAGTGGTTTGTGAGTGCAGCTGATTGTGTTAGTAGCAGCACAGATGATAACACCACCTAGTTGTTATTGTAATCACTTAAATCATTAAAACATTGAAATGACCTAAACATCCCTCATGTAATTGGTCGCTAGGTTTGTTTTGACCTTGTGAAGCCATGGTTGTAAAGTTCAGTTAGATGGTTTATGTTATATGCGATTAGTAGCTTTGCAGTGAATCAGTGATGAACATTCTCTTGTAGATTTGGTTTTATGCAATTCTTCTAATCTGTTTACTGATGTAATTTGCTTTTTGTTAAAACCTGCAACTGTTGCTATTTGCTTTTATGCTAATTTTTTATGCAGCAAACAAATTATTGATGAATTTATTCTAGTTTAGGTTCTCTGCCTACAAAAGAATTATTATATGAATTCAGTCCTTAATCTGCCGGCTTTGAGAGTAAAAGCTTTGGCTAGTTTACCATATTTTTACCCGCATTATGTGGTTTATTTCTTGCAACGAGTTACTATCGCTGTTCTTTCTGTTGTTTGACTTTCGATGATATCGTCACCATCTCTTTCTAACTCATTTATATTATGAAGTCTGTTCTCTTTATGATTCTATTGTTCACTTGTAAGATATTAATCTCTATAAGTTCTGTTGTATCATGTTGTCCATGTAAAAAGATCATGAAAAATAGAAAAGAATGTGGGTTTTTGATGATTTTTGTATGATGGACGGTTGTTATGGATCATTTGGTGGTTAACTATAAAATCAGAAGGAATTGTAGGAGTTATTTATAACCTAATCGATGGATTGTAATTTGTATTTTGTATATTTCCCTGACTGTCTTAATAAACTAATTGTACTTTTTTAAATTTAAGCAGCCATGGAAACAAGAACTGGTCTTGGTAGTTTGCTGAAAATTCTACCGCCAGTTGACTTTTGCTGTGTTTATGGTTCAACTCTCCATCCTAATAATAACGACAAGGTTATTTTTTCATTTGTCGTTATATTTGAATTCTAAAATTTGGTGCAAGTGTTCTTTAAGTTGAGGTTGCTTCATTGTTGTAGCGAAATATTTATTTATGTTGCTTTTGGTATTATAGTCATCTATGGAAGATTATATTCTTGGCGTATCAAATCCTCAACAATGGCATTCTGAAGTATATAACTACAACTCCTTCCAACTTTAGTTACAAGAACAAAGGTCCACTATATATTTAACAATTTTTTTCCGTCTTCTCTTTTTACAACCAAGAATCTGAAAATGAATCGGGATCACTACGCCTCTTGGATGGCATCTTTTGGTGGAGCAAAACTGGTTCTTTTTCTTACTAATTTTCTTTAATTGTGGTTTTATATACCATGTAAATTGATTTGGTTGGGTTTTTAGATCACTAACATAGCCGATCAAATTGGTGTTGGTGTGCACTTTAATCCGTTTGTTTCTTGGAACAACAAGGTAGCTTTCTGCAACAGGTGAAGTTTTAGTTATATCTCACTACAATTTCCATTCTGGTGAATACGTTTTGAGCAGTCACAATCAATTATTTCCAAATTGATTTCGTATTCTGTGTTAAACCTAGTTTAACTTATAAAATATTTGTCAGATGTACAAGTATGGGGTTGTTCATATGGATAGTTTAGTTCAAGACATGCTGAACTGGGAGAGGTTTTATCTTAGTGGTCGCTTGCAAAAACCGGTATGTCTCAGCTGACACTGTAAGAGCCATCATTTCTGATAGGAAAACCTAGAATATTTCAAATTATTCCAAATCAAATAATGATATTTCCATTTAAACTAATATTACATCTATTATTATTTTTTGTTTTTTCCCTATTCCAGGTGCGTATAGTTGTGGACAATACAGGAATAAAAGATATCAACTTAGTTAATCTGAGGGCTGCCTCCTCGGCTGCACTTCTGCTTTTGCCATCAAACTTCACTGAGGTTTAGCTTCCTTTTAACATTATTAAGTTGGCTAATATTACAATCACATGTCCTTATTTTTCATTCTTACGCAGAGAGAACTATATGCAAAAATATGCAGCCTCTCATATACTGGTGATTTACGCATGCTTTTTGCAGAGGATAAAAATAAGGTAAAATGTTAACTGGACTCACTGGAGTTCATTAGTTTTCCTTTTGTATAAATATCAAAAAATCCGAAGTATTCCAAGAATTTTACCCATGTATAAATATCAAATAAGGTAAAGACGTAAAGTCTTCGCTGGAGCTGAATAATCTGACATGGTAAAGATGAGCCAAATTAAAAATGAAGTACATATTTCTATGTGAATAATATAGCCTCTCATATATGGGTTTTGTTTTCCTGCATAATTTTCCCTTTTGTAACTGCTTTTGGGCTATGTTCTATTTGTGCCTGTGAAAGTATTCTAGGAAATTCTTTTGTTTCCAGTCTTTCAATCATTTATTATTAATATGATTATTTGTGGCGAGGAACTTTTTTTTTCTAAAGTTTCTTCCTTATTTCGGTCCATCTCAGGTGAAAAAGATTGTTGAGGGCCAATTTGAATTATTCAAAAATATGTATAAACCGTTAGTGGAAGAGTATGCAACCAATCAGATCCTAAGACTCTCCTCATGTGGTGATCATCAAATGAAAATATCCCAGGTTTGTCTAAGAGTCCTAAAAACTCGAGTTTCTCTTAAAGCAGATTTACTCAATACTGTGATTAGATTTATATTGCCGTGAAAACTTTTATATATACTTTTATGCAAAAATTAGAAACTTCACCATTTTCCGTTATTATATGTTGTCGTTATATTTGAATTACTGGTGGAGGTCCAGGGATTAAACCATGGAACATGTCCTTTAGCCATAAGTTACGTGATCTATCGCCTCCATATTAGCCCCGAGACCGACCTGTATGCGACTCCGTAGGGTGGGTTACCCAAAAAAAAAACTTTCTAATATACTATTTTAGTTTACTTCTTTAAACTAGGAAGGAAATATGCTTCATATCTGTCAAAACAGGATTAGTGTCAATTTCTCTATCCAATAAAAAAGGCAACATTTGGCTAGACATATAGTTAGAGGAATTAGGGAAGCAGTCTCTTCACCTTTGGGTAGAGGTACGACTGTCTACATCTTACCTCCTCCCAACATCCTGTTTATTTGGGATTGGGTATGGTTGTTGTCGATATGATTACAAGATATTCTATGAATTATTCCTCAAATATCCGAAATACCCATCATTACAGAGAGTAAAGCAATTCAATGGACCCAACTCCCAAGTTAAAATCCTCAGTTGATAATATATTAATATCTAATAAAAAACCTCTTAATTTGAAAATGCTGAATAAATTCGTTTATTTGCATCAAGCTTTCGGGGGGCTAAAGAGAATTTTGTCAATGTCAGGATTGTAGCTTATCTGCAACGTCTTCCATCGTTTCTTCCATTCCTGAGTCTGTCAGAAGTCAAATGGGGATGGGGATAGCCGTGACAGAAGCAGGTAAGCACACTGGTTTAAGCTTTAAAAAAACAAGAAGATAATAGACTAAACGAAAAGCATAAGTCCTAATTATTCTCGTTCTTGAAGGTCAAAATAGTAAAATCAGTATCGAATCACGGGAACAGGCTGCAGCACGAATGCAAAAGGTTTTGAGGCGTCGAGTTATGCTTTCAAGTGCAAGACAAGCAGTGGCTGGTTTCATAACTGTTGGAGCTTTTCATGGACTTAAATATCTGGGTAAGAAGATGAAAAAGGCTTGGAAATCTTCATCACATTAAGTTGTTTCACTATTATGAATTCAAATTTTTTTCTTTTAAAAAAAATTTATTTATACAGAAAAACTGCTAGCTGCATGTTTGTTCATTTAAAAAAATTTATTTATACTTTTTGATGGAACACTGAGCTAGGTTTTTTTTTTTGAACGGCGAGTTAGTTGTTAGTGGGCTGGGTCCGCAGTGACATCCATAAAGGGCAGTATGCGAGCCCCAAGCCACTCTCCTGAGGGGATAAACCCCACTTCTCCACCACAGAAGGAAAACCCCCACGAGGAGACTCGAACCTGAGACCTCCCAATGTGGTAACAACCTCCTGACCACCAGGGCAGAACCCCAATGGCAGCTAGGTTTAGTTGACAACAACATAACAGAATAGTGTTACCTGATAACCGAATAACCCGACTCGTATTACCCTAATTTTTTTTTTTAATTCGATTTGTTTGTGTTCGGTTTTTTTCAACACCCCTAGTTGTGATTATAGAGTTTGTTCATTTTAAATAAGCAAAATCATATAATCAGCTATAAGTCTGTGTAGAAGCTTGGGTGCAATTGTCACCGGGTGTAAACATCATAGGAAATAACCATAGAAACGATTAAACTACTTAAATCAGAGTATAATTCGATTTTCTTGGTGAATATGCTAAAACATGAAATTCCTTCTTAATATGCTTTTACCTCTTGAGATTGTGATAATAAGATAATCAATTGTTTGATGTTTAAATGAATGAACACGAATATCCTCATTTTCTAAACAAATGAACACGGACATGATTTCTCGTTCGGTTAAATGTTTGTGTTTGTGTTCGTGTTTGTTTAAAGCTAAACGAACGAACACACATAAACAAACTCTGTTCGTGTTCGTTTAGTTCGTTTGCATCCATGTAGAAAACAACCAACTCAAGCCGGTCCATCTGCCCATGTTTTGATCTCGATGACATCTACTGGAAGTTCTGAAGCTGAAAATCAAAGAGGCAGTCGACTAGCTTCCTATTTTCTTGATCAAACACCAACTGATTCTGATGCTTCCAGATAAGATAGAGAACCGCACTTGCCCTATTATTCATAATAACTCTATTTTCTTTATATTGACGAAAAAAGGTTTAATTTACCATAAAACTTTATTTTTCACAAATCACTTTTCATTACAAAAATAAACGCAAATTATCAAAAAAAGTAACATAAATGATCAAATTTAAAATAAAGGTAACTTAAAATTTTTTTGCCAATAAATGATCATAAATGTTCAAATCACTTTTCACCATACCTTTTTATTACAAATTAAAATTTATATCTTTTATTGACAAAAAAAAATGATGTTACGATATTTATATTACATTTTTCGACAATTTGCTCTAAAAATAACTCTATATTTTTACATTAACGAAAAATCAATTTATGTATAATAAAAATGTATTTTTTTCCACAAATCACTTCTTATTATAAAATGTGTTTGACAACGGCGTTGTGGGAAATTATAGTAGCTTGATATTCTAGTTTTTATAATTTCAAACTATAAGCATCGTCTATGTGTCAAAATTTCGAAGGGATAAAAAAATTAGAATCCCTCGTAATCTCCCAAGATATAATCTCTTAGAAGACGTTTGGTTTGTAGATTTCAAATCCAATCACTTGTTTGGTAGGATTTTAGACATTTGTGGGACTAATTCCCTAAGTCAACGAAACAAAACGAAGATTGTAAATAACATTTATGCTGTGTTCTAGAATTTTATTTTGGAGAGAAGAAATAATTTGGAAGGAAAGAAGAAATAATTAAAAAAAAACTGTGATTTCAGAGATTTTTTAAGGAGAGAAGAGAAGGGGTTTGGAAGGAAAATTTCATTAACTTTCTCTTTTAAATTTTCCTTCCAAAAGTGGGAAGATTTAGATGGAATGGAAAGAAAAAGTTTTATGATTTTTCATTAGTGACTAAACTACCCCTGACGACAACTAATAATTTTAGAAAATAAGGGTATTATTGTAATATAACTCGTTTTTTCCTTTCTCTCCAACTCGGGAACACAAAATAAAAACAATACCCTTTCTCTTCTTTTCTTTCAAACTTGGAAACACGAAAAACTAAAACTATTATCATTTCTATTCTTTTCTCTTTTTAATTTTCTTTTCTATTCTTTTCTTTCGTATCTAAAACTCGGGAACACAGCAATAAGGTGGAGGCGGCGTCGGGGGTGGAGTTGCCGGATGTGGGGGCGGCGTTAGATGTAGAGTGGAGGTTGTATCGCTGGTGGGGTGGCCGGAAGAGAATTACATATTCAATGATTTTGAAATTCTGGCTCCGATTAATTTCGCCAAACACTAGTCTATTTTCTCAATATTATCGTCTAAGGGTGTGTTTGACGAAATTAGCTGGGGTTGGGACTGATTAATTGATAATCCTAATTAAGACCAAGCCATAAGCTACTTGAAAAAACTTTTATTTTGGGGGCTTACTAGAGAATATATTTTTAATAATCTCCTTAAAATTTTAACATACGAACGAGGCTAGAGGACTGAGTATTATGAAAACTAGAAATCCAAGCCTCTATAATCCCTCATAAACCCGTTGCCGAACACATCCTAAAAATAATTTAATATATCATAAATTTGTACGTTTTTCCACGAATGCCTACAAATAAAAGTCCTAATTAATTTGTGGAAGTCAAACATGGAGGGTAAATGTACATAGCACGGGTCCTCCACTACTAAGACCCATCTTTCAATTTTATCCTGATTTTATTTATTTATTTTATTTTTATTTTTTGGTAGCTAATTCAAGCTTGTAAAATCTTCTCCGGTAAGGTTAATTATATAATGTTTGATTTCAAAGTTAATGTTGAATAACAATCCCTTTGTCCGTATTTTCGGAATCGATGTTTTCTAGACTCTTTTTTAGCCGATATAATCTCCACTACCCTCCAATATACGCAGTCTAATCATTTTTATGGCCGTTTATGTTTAAATAATGATCTGTTTTATTGTATTTTCTAAAAGTGTGTTTAATTAGAGAAAGCTGGTTATTAGAAAGTTGTTTTCTTTGATTAATTGAAGAAGTACATCACAAATTGTTTTCAAGAGTTGGAAGTTTTAATTTTTCTAAAAGAGCGTGTCGATAAACATTTATATACTAAAATTTGTTTAGAATTTGAAAAAACCATTTTAATATAATCTATTGATAGGATGTTATGAAAGTATTAAACGAGACACATGTTTAATCCTTGGTAAGTACAAAAGTCTGTGATGACAAATGGTCACAAAAATGGTACGGTCACGTATATTAGGGTGCATCTCAACTTTGTGCAAAAACAGAAAATCTATTTTTCAAAAATAGATTGTGTTCGTTTTTTCAGAAAAATCCTTCATTTTCCAAATTGAAAACTAGAAAAAAGGAAACTCCTACTCTTTTCAATATTTTTCAAAACAAATTCTTTAAGAAAACAACTCAACCAAACATGATTTGCATTTTTTTTTCCTGAAAATAAAAACTCTACTCTTTCATCTAAATATTTCCATTTTTCTTAGAAAATAAAATTAAACTCTTAATAGAAAAACAGAAGAAAAATAAAAATAATTTCTCATGCTAAACACAAAATCAAAAAGTCATCCGTTAGATCTGAAAAGGAGAAATTTTGATAACTTATGCTTTTGCGAAAATCTAATTAAATTTATTTTTATTTAGTAATTTCTAGAATTTTAAGACAAAAGAAATTGGAAAGCTTAAATTAATATTTTCTATTAGGAAACTAATTAATTAAGTTGATAGAAAAGTAGTGGCTAATACTTGCATCAGGTGATTAAATTGACTTTTTGGGTCAAAAATATCAGATTTGAAACTTCAATATAAGCATGAAATTAAGAGTATATATCAAGACGTACGTACTGAACCAATTCGACACCTACACGTACAGAGATCGAATGTTCTTTTTTCCCTTTTATTTTTTTTAATTAATTAATTTCCTTGTTGGGTTGCAGATGGAAGAAAGAGATTGGAACGAGTTACCCGTACACTGTTTGGTTGAAGTTTTGACAAGGGTTGGTGTTGAATCACTTGTAGAAACCATTCCTTTGGTCTGCAAGTCTTGGTACCATGCTACGATTTTCTATCCTCAATGTTGGCAACAACTCGTCTTTACTAAATCGCCTTATTTGCGAACCTCCAAGTACTCTTCGCTCTCGCATCCAAGATTGGTCAAACACCCACGATATCTTTTCAATTTCGTGCTCCACACCCATGATGATGATTCTTTAGAGAAGTTTGTTCATTTCGCAGTTGGGCGTAGCAATGGACTTCTAACCGAGCTCGTCTTTCTTCCTCACTCACGTTTAGAAGAAGGTCTAATCACTTGGATCGCTGAGCAGTAAGTTAGCTAGCTGATGAAAAAAAGAAACTTATATATATGTCAAGTGTTAGGACATGTATATATCCATGCATTGATTTTCATGAATTGATTTGTAGATGCCCCTCTTTGAAGCTGTTGGTGTTACCAAACCATTTAAGCTATGTGATCAACTTTGAAGTCTCAAACTCAATATGCAGTTGGAAATATTTGGAGGGTCTTCAGGTGTCATCCTTGATAAGCTTAAAGAAAACCATTGCAAACATTAATAAAAACTGTCAAAACTTCAACCATCTAAGTGTTTATGTTCCTCGACTTGATGGCGATGTGGCATCGGCCATTGCTTCCCAACTTCCTAATATAAAAACCCTAGACCTTCGATTCTCGATCATTGAGCGAGACGACCTGCTCGTGATCCTAAAAGGATGCAAGAACCTTGAGCATCTCGACGTTAGTGGGTGTAAAGGCGTCGCAGGTGACGATGAGATATTAAACCTCGCACGTCAAATTCGTGTGTTTAAACATGAAGGTACGTGTGCAATAGTTAGTTAATTATGTAAGTCCATCGGTAATTAATATATATAACTATTGTAAACAAAATCCAATCTCGTTTTAGCTTAGTATGGACAAGGTAATTAAACTGTAGTCAATCATATCTCTATCCGTAAATAAAAAGTCCGTTTACAAAATGATCCTTAGTGTGTAATGGGTAACAATGAAGGTTGTACGACTATATATGGAACAAGGAAGACGTGATATGAAGATGATCGTTGCACACACTTTCGAATCCAATATTATGTCATATCCAATAATTACGGTATTAATTAATTTGTTAGTAGACTATGCTTAATTATGTGATCGATCCATGAATTATACTAGACTAATTATCAAATATTATAATACTACTTTCGTGAAAACAGAAATTGAACTCATGTATATATGGTTTCAATTAATTCGTATTGTTATTTTTAGAGCAAATTGCCAAGAAAGGTAACTAAAATATCAAAATTTGACAATAAAGATAATGTCCAATTTTTTTAGCCGAAAAAAGATTATAAATTTTAATTTCTAACAAAAAAAAGGGTATCCAGTAACTGGAATAATAACATCAACATAATAATTTTATAGACACAAACACATGAATTGTTATTAAAATTTAAAAAAAGTAAAGATATAAAAAATAACCGGATAAACTTGTAAATAACTTTATCATTATAATGAATAACCATGTCAGCGTAAGACATGACATGGCATTGACTGGACTGCCATGTGTATTGCCACGTCACTGGTAACCTGGGCTAAGTAGGCGGTCAGTAGGTTTAAAAGGTCATCATACCCTTTTTTGTTAGAAATTGAAATTTATAATCCTTTCCCGGCTAAAAAAATTGAACATTACCTTTATTCTCAAATTTTGATATTTTAATTACATTTCTCGGGCTGTGAGATGGTAGATCAGTGAGATGGTAGATCAGTGGAAGCTGGTCGGTCGCTGGTCATCACTGGTTCTCGTTTGCCATCGACGATGGTGGATTGGCCGTGATGACCGTCGTTTAAATTATCAAAACCAACTTTATGACCTAGTATAGGATAAGCGGTATCGTTCTTATCAGGGAGTCAGAGGTTAAGAGTCTGAATTACACTAATTAAGTGTTTAATAATCAAATTAATCGAATTACTACTCAAAGAAACAAGCAAGACACGAAAAAAACGAAACTGCTGTCTAGAATACTATCCAAAGAAACATGAATAGAAACTAAGTCTAACGAACTCAGAAAAATCCAGAAAAATTACTAAAGCTAAATTATGATATTAGCTAACTACTGACCAAAAATCACGCAAAAATAAAATCCTTAAGGCCCCGAAACAGTCCTTTAAACACAGCTGGCCTGAATATGACAGCAAGCGTAAACTGATATTTGGAACATGTTTTAAATACAAAGGCAGCCTACTTCTTATAAGCAAATAAATGCATTAATGAGACCTCATGAAGTTGCATTTGATGCATACCCACAAGGCCACAACCCTTGTTGCAACCTACTCCCAATTTTACTTTTAATCCATTCCCATAGTTAACAACATTTTGATCCCTTTATGTTAATAAACTTTATTTTGGACAGGTTTAAATTTTAATTCACTATACTTTTTACCTATTAGATCAGTTTCATTTTTATTCAGTTTATTTTCGACGTTTTTTACCACCCATTTGACCCTTTTTTTTGTAATTCACTTTATTGACAAATTCGTTAAACTAAAATTCATAGACCTATTTGATTTTAATTCGATACAAAATTTGTTCACTTTATTTTTTACACGTTTAATGGAGATTTAGAGACAAATGAACATATATTTTGTTCTTGCGTTATGATGAAAGACTTATGGACTTGGTTGTTGAAATAGTTGTGTATAAGTGAAGGACAACACAAGACGCTCGATTAACTTCTTCATAACATGTTGGATGGCTGTAAAACGTAAAAAAGGAGGAAATTTATGGAGGCGGTAATGGGGAGTTTATTGTGATTTGTTTGGAAAGCTCGGAATAACTTGGTGTTCAATAGAAAATGTTTCATGGCTTCAATGATTGCGGATGAAGTTCAAGCCACTCTTTCTACTTGGATTGAATATAGGGTCAAATGGAAGTCATTAGATTGGTTAATGTGGTATTGTAACCCTGCTATTTTCTTTGAGAACTTTGTAGCATCTTGCTAGATATTTATTAATAAAATTTGAGTTCTCTAGGTAGAGTGATCGTCATGCCGAAACTCTTTGCCTAAAGTTCTCTTTATTACCGTTAAAAAACATAGAAGCCCATAGGATTAACATTGAATATCTCGAAATTCCTTCCTTTGCGAGCACGGTTGCTACCGAATACTGTTCTCAAGGGATATACACTACTCTCATATTTATAATTACAGCCTTTCCGGCAAGAAAAATTACAACCATGAACAGTTGAGATGCAGATTCTAAAAGGAAACTCCCCATTGTTACTTTGCAATTATCTACTTATAAAAGATCAATTTAGGTTAATTCTAGAAATGTTATAGTTATTCTAAGTTTTTGTTAATGGGTCAATCCAATCCCTCGATTGCTATTGCAAACACAATAAATAGAATACGACATTGGGCCATGGGCCAAACGCTAAGGGCCTAAAAAAACTAGATACAAGGAAAATACAAATACAATGCTATATATAAACATATACACTAACAGCCCCCCGCAGTTTGATCAGGAGGTAAGGACCGAACGTTCAAGCTGGAGTGAAAGTCAATGAAAAGAGCCGTAGGTAGTCCCTTAGTGAAAATATTGGAATTCTGGGAACGGGAGCGCACATGAAGAGCCCGTATGTGACCTAAAGAAAGTATATCACGAACAAAATGAATGTCTATCTCGATATGCATACCGCGTTGATGTTGAACCAGGTTAGATGACATGTATACTATGGTGGCTTTCGAAGGCATGGTACATAGCTCGCGCAACAGATTTCGGATCCAACAAGTGTAACATCCAGAAAATAAATGTGTAAATTATAAGTGTTATATGTGTTATAAATGATTGTAATTATTAAAGTGTGAATGTTAACTAGAGGGGCCAAAGTTGTTAAATTTTAAAAAGAATAGTCAAGGGACTATTATTGTTATTATGGGAAACTTTTATGTATATATGCTTGTAATTGACTTAGAAAGTCAATTACTAGTCATTTTACAAGAACACTTCATAGTCACGTCTCTCTCTCAACTTCTAGTTGATTATCAAAATTCTGGAGTTTTGGACAAAAGAAAGCAGAGTTTAAGTTATCTTCAACCTTGTGTTACTTAAGGTATGTTTGGTTAGATAAAGTTGCTTTACAAGCGTGTAACTTTCAATACTTTGAGTTTTTAAACAATTACGCTTCCGCTTTTATGTACAAATCTTATATGTGGATTATTAAGTGGTTTGTTATTAAAGACAATCAGTTTTATAAATTGGGGTGTTACAACAAGTTTCGGCAACTGTATTAGCCACACCCCGGTATTCTGCTTGGGCGCTGAATCTTAAAGTGTGACACAACATTCATTGCTTCCACTAGTTTTTCATTATGAAGAAGGATTTTTGAAGAAAGGAGAAATTGCACATCATTCTTTCATTCTTTGTGCTTGCATCAGCCATTAGACATTTCGACAAGCGAATAAATTCTTATAATCTTTAGACAGATTTGCTCTCATTCCCACTCAACTGGTGTTCAATTGAAACATGAAAATATTGAATATATAAGTAGTTCAGCTTGCTTGCTGAATCACCCAAATTTACTACCTACTAAAGCTAATAGAATTACTTTTTTTTATTAAATTGCTTAATTTAATGAGAACATATGAAAAAAACATCTAAATACAAACGCAGCTTACTTCTTATTAGCAAATAAATGCATAAATGAGGCCTCATGAAGTTGCATTTGATGCTTACCCACAAGGCCACAACCCTTGTTGCAACTTACTCCCAATTTTACTTTTGGTCCATTTCCATAGTCAACAACATTTTGATCCCTTTATATATATATATATATATATATATATATATACACACACACACTAGCATAGTACCCGCGTAATGCGGTGTTTAGAAATTATTTCTAATTGATAAAAT
>JAUEJL010055980.1:0-19598 GCA_032274825.1 Drosophyllum lusitanicum | reverse complement strand
ATTTTGCCAAATCGAAAGGGGAGACTGTGATCTTAACAACCCGGGTTAAAAAATACCCAGGCAACTTAGATTAGACCTGCGTGTTTTTGTAATTCGGATACTTACCAAAATTGTTTTCTAAATTGAATTGATTTTATAATTGAGGGTTCTGATTGGTTAATAGGTTTTGATTTAATAACTAAAAAAGCAAACAAGGTAAGCATTTTAATAATAGTTATAGATTTTTAAATTTAATTGTATACAATGGTAACTAAGATAAAGTTTATTATATTTTCATGCAATTTGCCCTTTAATAAAATGTTTGATTAGATTAAAAGATTGACATGACAGTCACTCAAAATTTATTTTGTTTTAGTTTCTTTACCTTGTCAACGAATAAAGTCGCCTTGTTCTCAAAATGTACAAACATAACTCCACATAGTTGTGGTTAAATTTTTTGTTTATGCAACACTATTTTATCTTACGGATAATTATGATTTTTATACTCTTACAAACTTATTAACAATTTCTCTCAACCACATCTTTAAAGATATTATGGTTCAAACATACACTTTTTTTTATGTATGATAAATAAGTATTTTCACAAATCATTACTTTTAAAAATACCAAAGGGGGTGGCAATCTGTCCTTGATGGATGCTAATGTTTTCTGTTTTTATATACATTTTTTATTATATTCTTATTTTATTGTAAATCTTTGATTTGATTTCTAGTAATTTCTCGCACTCACTACGTACCACTGATAACAATAGTACATACAAGACAAGTTATGAAGAAATTATACCGTAGAAATACTGCTTCCAACTTTGTACAATACAATATAAAGGCTATTCCTACTGCAACCAACTTTGCGAGGCACAAAATAGCTATAACAAGGATTCCAAGCATACTAAATACAACCAAATTCTCAAAAAAGAAAAAAATACAGAGTTGTTATGTAACACCAAAATCTCCAAGCCATTTTTTTTAATCGCTGCGGAAGCGTTACTAATATCGTAATTACAAACACCCACAAAAAACATTACACTGTTTATAAGATACAGCATTCATTTGTGTTACAAAGGATTTACAAAACAACAACAATTCGACAAAGACTTCAAGTTTTAAATTTGCCAGCATGATCATCTTTCGGGTGTTATTTTAAAGGTAACTTTGGTCAAGAAAAAAAGAATTAGAGAATTATACGGTTGGGACGAATGAAATGTATTATTATTATTATTATTAATGAAAATTTTATTTGGGATAAGTGTTACTTGGGTTTTGGGTTAATTTGGGTTGAGAAGGAAAAAGTAAGAAAAACTGATGTAACATTCAGGTTAATTTGGGTTGAGAGGAGGCTATACTAATGGTCTTACAGGATAATAGAATATTGGTTGAAAGTGGGCGTTTTTTTTCTCTCTGAAAAGATGTCATCAAATGTTTTTTTTTTATCTCTAATTCATTTTAGAGACACTAAAATATTTTATATCTAAATATAAAAGAAAACACAAATATATTTACTTTTAGAACATATTTATAGAATTAAGATTAAAAGTTCTTTCTAGATAACAAACAAAATTTAACTAGACAGTCATATATGGTATTCATACGAAATTGTGATTTGATCGATTATTTCTTTGATGTAGTTAGTAGACATAGTATACATACGAAATTGTGGTTGGTATAAATGTTGATATATTGTGTAAAAATATGAAATTATCGACTATTTCTATGATTTAGTTTTTTTTTTTTTTTTGGAACGGCAAGCAAAATTTTATTAAAATATAAAAAGCTAGCAAGGAACTAGCAAAAGATACAAAAAAGATTAGAAACAAACTAAAGGAGAATTACCCCAAGAACCTTCTGTTCTTGTCTTGAATCCTTGTGTTAAAAACCTTCTCATTTCTGAGCTTCCAAACAGTCCATAAGTACGTATAAATCACACTTGTAAACGCCTTGAGCTTGTCTCCCTTCAAATTGATTTTATACCCCCACGAGAACAAATCCGCAGCCCTCTCGATGCCCTCACTGCTTATGCCCCACCAGCGACCGATATCCATTAATATTCTTCTCGACACCGGACAATTAATGGAAAGATGATCTTCAATTTTGTCATCCATACTACATAGAGGACAGGACAATGATAGTAGGATTACTCCCCTTTTCCGCAGATTCACTTTTGTAGCATCCTGTGAAGGGCAACTCTCCAAACAAACATTTATGCATACTTTAATAGGAATCCAATTACTCCAGAAAATTTCTTTGATTTAGTTGGCAGACCTATTGTTAACATTTGAAGGTTTAGTTATGTTTTGTGTGAAAAATGAAAATGTGATTTAAGTATAAATCTGTGAGGATCTAGGCTGAGAAGAGGAAAAACATATAAAAAAGATGCTGATCATGAGGAATTGTTATTCTTTAGACTCAGAAAGTAAAATGAGATGTAAATAAAGATGGAATGCTTATGGGGTTAATTTGATGCTGAAAGATTTAAAAAAAAAAAAAGGCAAGATGATTAGACACTGATTGGAGATGCATGATGATTCTAGGAGAAAAGGGAGTTTAACTTATAACAAGGTGGAGTGTTTGAGGGATAACTATGTAGTCTAAATGAAGGAAGTTGCTTTTGGTGTGAAATTGATAATGGATTGTGGACAGTTAAATACATGCAGTGTTGTTTGTTGTTGTAGGTTAATTTCTAAGAAAAAGTATGTGAGATACTAATGTGGGATAATTGAACTTTTCGATTTAAGTTTTTTTGCTATTAAAAAAGAGAATAAATACTTGAATGTACTTAATTGTTAAAATTTTAATGGAATATTAGGTTTAGATTCTTGATTTGATAGGACTAATTACATGTATATAGACTAAGACCATCCGCATCGGAGGTCTACCCGATGTTGGGTTGGGGTTCCACCTGATGGGAACACCATCACACCCCATTGGGTTGATGGTGGTGGGGTTTCAGATCGGGTTTCCAAATCCGTTTCTTTTTTCTTTTTCTTTTCTTTCTTCTCTCTCTCTCTCTTTCTTTAATTAATATATATTTTTTATTAATATTTGACGTGGGTTGAAAAAAGTTGGATGTGGGGGTTTGTGGGTTTGATAGGGTTGAAGATGGAAGATGATGTGGATGTTGATGTGGCATGGGGTAACTTGGGTTGGATGCTGATGGTCTAAGAGTTTGATTTTGTTAGAACTTAGATTTGATTTTCTTGAGATTCGATAGTAACTGACTCTAAATTTGTTGAAATAATCAGACTACCGTATAAATTTGACCCGACCCGTTTTAACACAAATGTGTTTTGATTCGTTACGTAAATCTTGATACCTTGTTTAAGAATTATGTAAAGCATTTCTCTATGATGAATTGTGGTAGCCTTTCTTAGGTAGGCGATATAGTATGTTATTGTAATGTGCCAATATGTCATAGCTCATAGAGTCAAATTTTTAAGAAAATAGTTGGCTTAACTTGAAATTAAATAGAAAAAGAAATAAATAACCAATGGATGTAAAGTTGGGCCCTATTGTATTTTTATACACCTTAAATTATTTTTGCATTAACAATTTCTCATAGATTTGGAATGATAAAAGGAATGATAGTTACTTCACACTCATAATACATGGACCCAACTCCAACTCATACTCATTATGACTTCGATTGCTACTTGAATCATTTCTCAATAGAAAGTTTTCTTCTATGCACAAAGGTATATAATTTTTTTCTTTTTTTTTTTAAAGCTTACTCTCATCTTAGCCCCGCCCGCAAAAACAAGATAAATATGAGAAATAAGATGAAATCGAAAGATTTAGTAGTAACGAAACTTGTTAAAACAAAAAAAAATGTTTATTTTAATATTAGTAGGATATATATATATATATTTTTCAATATTAAGATTGAAAAGTAACTTAAAAGACCACCAAAGAAAAAACATTCCCAACTTTATTAAGTCACATATTCTTCATGTTTTCCTAAATCTGCCAAATCCCTGATTAAACAATCTTAAAATCAACAATATAATATATAATAATATATTGATCAAATAAAAACCTGAAAAGAAAAAGAAATAGAAATTTATAATCAACCACCAACCCACTCTCCTTTTGGGAGTGTCCGTCTTAAACAACTTTGTGAAAAACACATTAATTTCCTACCCATCACCAACTAACTGCCACCGGACTTCCGACGACGTGCTTCCCGTCCGACCATTCAATGCGGCCAAACACATTTGAGTTCGCCGGCATTGCCCCCGCTGTGAATGTTACTGTGTATGATTTCTTCTCATTCACTTGCGCAAAAGTCAAAGTTTCCGGAACCACCGATATCTGTACGGATTTGTTATCGGCAAATGTGGAGACTTTGTATGTTGACGACGCCGGACCAACGTTAGTTAACGTTCTTGTGTGTTTGATCACGGTGGTGCTGCCGCTTTTCCCGGTGGGATCCGACGGGACCACGACGGCGAAGGAAGGATAGTTGAGATTACCGACGGCGTATTTCTTAGTAGCGTCACAACTTGTGTTTCTTTTCGTCACTAATTGAATCTGCGACGCCGTGTAATTTAATGCACACAGGAAATCGAAGTAATCGTCGGCGGTGATATCGTAAACCAGACCGGGATTAACGGCGGAAACAGGGTCTACGTGTCCTGCACCATGATCGAAAGGAGTAGATGGGTTTCCGGTGGCCAAATCTTCAATAATTTTTCCATTTTTATAGGCTGTGTACGCGGTGGTCATCAGGGCGGATCTAATCGCTGCCGGACTCCAATCTGGATGCGCCGCCTTGAGCAACGCCGCGAGCCCGCTCACGTGAGGGCAAGACATCGACGTGCCAGATATGATGTTGAATTCCACGCGCCGAGAGTCATCCGCTAAGCCAGTGGGTCCAACGGCCCCGCTCCAACCCGCTAAGATGTTCACACCTGGCGCTAAAATATCCGGTTTGAGAATTTCCGGCGTGATGGTATTCGGTCCTCGGGAACTAAACGACGCCACCACCGGCGACGGTTGGATCCCTAATTTTGTCCCTTCAAATAAAATCGAGGCCGTCGGATTAGAATCCGAAATTACATACTTCCTTATTTCATCGCCGGCTTTTTGACCGACAGTGGTTGCCGGCAATAAATGCGCGTCCGCCACCAGCTCCTCACCGTTCGCCGCCGTGTTTGTTAACACCATACCGGCCCCTCCAGCTTCTTTAACCACCGAACCCTTCTGAACCCTAGCATTAACCCCCCGGTCACAAAGTACGATTTTACCCTTCACCATCGCCGGTATTAACGTCCCCGGCATACAAAGAGCACCACTCGTCGAATTACTAGCGTTACCAGCATAGACAATTGGCAGCATCTTATTGGGCAGTGACGGACCTCTGTACAACGACACACCGGAATAATTTTTCCCACTCCCGAGACTAACATACGCCGGAAAATCACGATCTAACGTACCCGCACCGACGGTTGTTATCCATGGCGACACGTTTGATAAACTGTAAGAAGTGGGCCCGGCATTACCGGCAGAGCAAGAGACCAAAATACCCTTCTCCATCGCTGCAAAACTTCCGATAGCCACACTGTCACGATAATAATCCGCCGTCCCACCACCAAGTGATAGCGACAGGACGTTAACGTTGTCGGTGACTGCTTTATCCATGGCTGCTAATATATCAGAGCTGAAACAACCACCGATCCAACAAACTTTGTAAACCGCAACTCTTGCTCTGGAAGCCATCCCACGGGCTGACCCGGTTGCGTACCCGAGTAGATTCGCTCCGGCGACAACCGACCCACCAGTGGTTGTTGAAGTGTGAGTTCCGTGGCCGTCGTCATCTCTCGGGGATCTGTTTTCCTTCGATTCATCGATTGGGCCTAAAGTTGCTTCGTACCCTTTTGAGAAAAACCTAGCTCCGATCAATTTCCGGTTACAGCTAGAAGCAGTGAAATTTGTACCGATTTCACACTCGCCGTTCCATCCGGTCGGAATTGGACCCATTCCGGTGTCGTCAAAGCTCTTACTCTCCGGCCAAACGCCGGTATCCAAAACTCCGATAACAACATCACTTTCTCCGGCGGACTGTGGGAGCAAATTAGCGTTCTGTTCGAGACCCAGAAACCCAGGTGTGCGTGTCGTGTGGAGCTCGTATTTCAACTCCGGCAAAACAGAGAGAATCCCGGGTAAGTTTTCAAGTGATTCGGCTTCTTGATCAGTGAGCCTGGTGGAGAATCCATGGATGACATTCTGGTAAGTGTAAATCATCTCCGCCGATTCCGACACCGATTTAAGCGACGCGTCGAACCAAAGCGTGTGATCTTCCCCAAAACTCGCCGGCATATGATGTCTCGTCATATGAACAATGTAAGTTTTCTTTTCCGCCATTGAAACATAGCAAAAACCCAGAAGCAGAAGGAAAAACTTGATCATTTGAATCGGTGTGATTAGCCCCATGGTGGAGGAAAAAGAGAGTGAAATAATGGAGAAGAAAGTTCACAGTTGCAGCGCCATTATATAGAACAGTGAGGATTGAAATAGCTGTAAAAATAAAAATAAAAATATAAAAGTTCAGGGTTTGAGAAGGTGGTGGGGACGGTGAAGTGGTGTCTGGTTCTGTGTATGATTAACAAAAGACTAAAGAGATGACAGCTTTATAGTAGTAACGTAGAGATATATACACACATACATATATATATATATATGTATGTATCTTGTTGTGGTTAAACACACATGTACCTTACTCTTACCTGTTTAATTCTAATCAAATTTATATATTTCCTTTGTAATTACCGATTAATTAGCACCCATAATAATTATATGAAAGTTAATCTCTTTATTAAATACTAGTGTGATACCCGCGTAATACGGCGACGATTATAATCGATACCATTAAATGTGCGCAACAAATATATATAAATTTTAATTTATTTTTAAAAGGATGTGCAAACCAAATTGAAAATTAGTTTCAATTTTTAGAAAATTTTAATCTATTTTGGAAGGTTAATAATCGGATGGATGTGATTAATCAAGATAAGATGGATTATAGGATAAAATATTGATTGAAAATTAAGAACTCTTAAATTAATTAGGAGAGAGAATGTTATATGGTTTATATAGTAGTATAGATTTATTATTTATTATTATATAAATTTTAATATTATTTATTTAATGTTTATAGTGTTAAACCATACTAATATGTATAGAAAACAATTGTAAATGATACAAAAGGTATTGCAATAACGAACGTCACGAGCAATATTTGTATTCTTCACTAATACTGCTTTTTATATAGTGGATAAACAACAAACATTTTTAATTTAGCTTAAAGAAACAGATAATAAAATATGAACAGATAATATATGACCATCGAATTAGTTTATTAATTAATATGAAACGTACAGTTATATATATTGCTTAAAGACATCCGTAAAGTTCTTTTATCATTTGCAGTTGCTATTGCTAAGTTCTGAAAATGATTGTATTCTATAATTCGGGTGAACCCTATTTTATTATTATTTTTTTCTTGAAGACTATCACATTGAAGTTCTTTTTGGAGCTGATAATGACTATTTTTTATTTTTCTAAATTGGAAAGTAATCAAGGAATAATATGTGTTTCTTAGCAAATGTATATGTGAATAAAAAAACAAAAAAAGGCTGCTATATATGAATGGTAGCAGCTTGAACTTCATGATAGAAAACAAAAATAACAAATAAAGAAGATACCTGAAATGATATGTTACGGGGCCATTTTCGAAAATTCATTCTTAAAATAAAATAGTATCATAAATAGGATAATGAAAATTCAATGTTTTAATTTAATCAAATTAATCTACGTGTTTACATAAATAACCACGAAAAATGTATTTATTAAATTATTTGAATAAATATATTTTTTAAAATTTTTTGATTGTTAACAAACTAAATCACTTAAAAAATGAAAATCTTGAACAATATGCAATGTTTAAGGTCTTTTTTCTTCATAAACAAACTAATTTTAAAGGCATTTAAGAAAATAAAAAGACATGACTTGCGAACAATAATTTTAAAAATAGGACGATAACATAATAACTCTGTTATTTTAATATATATTAAATTAAAGGGATTAAAGAGATGTGAATTAAATTATTGATTGATAATATAAAACATATATTCTTAAAAAGATAAAAACTTATATTGTGATTTTTATTAATAATTTTTAGATCTAGATTATTGTCGATTATGAATATTTTTTTAAGATTAAACATTTTACATTATAGGGGAGGGTTCATTTGAGAACCGTTTTTATTGCGAGAACCAATCTTAGCCATTCATTTTGGATAATGAAATTCATGGATGAAGAGCGTGGGGGGATTGAGTGTGGCAGGGTGCATGTAAGGAATTCATGGGTGGGCAATCCAATTGAAGGAGGGGGAATTGGACGGCTAAGACTGGTTCTCGCGGTTCTCGCAATAAAAACGGTTCTCAAATGAATTTTTCACTATATAAAAACTCTACTATGTTGAAGCCCCGACTTTCTACCTTCTCTAAGCTCCTATGACGGCCTGACATGGTTGCGATCGTAAAACCAGATCTAAAGCAAATTTTGGTTCAACCGGTTCTTCGATAACCGGTCGGTTTTATTCACAACGGTTTTCCGGTCTGTTTTGAACCGTATGCTAATCCGGTTCCCTCTCCGACCAGCCGTTCCGGTTTTCAAAACACTACAGTTAACCCATACATTTTAAAATCATTCTTGATCTTAGTAACTAGATAGTCAAATCCCAATCAATATAAGAGTGAATTTAGTGGACTCCTTACCTCATTAATTTTCTGCTAAGTCCTAACCAAACTAGGATTTGTATAAAAGAAAAGAAAGGAAAAATGATATCTTATTTGTATTTTTGATTTTTGAAAAGAAGCAAAGAGACAAGAATATAAAAAAAATTGGGAAGGCAAGAAGAAAACATGGTAAATATTTTTACAAAATAAGAATTATCGGAATACAAAATATGTGGTAAAATAGACATATACATCTTCGCTCATCCATGGAAAGGAAGAGAGCCTAAACGTTTTGAAAACGACACATAAGTTGAAGAGAGATGTCAATTCATTTTATTTTGTGGGTCACCTCATATTTTCATGATAATTGATAAACAAAGATGACATGAAGTTGTTATCCATTAAACATTAATGACCAAAGAGGCCATTATCAACTATTCCCCTAACATATATCTTTCGAATCTAAGAATAGTAACCCTAGCAAGTCATGTAATGAAGCATACACAAAGTCTACTTCATGGATAGGGTGTTATGGCAGTGGGTGTAAGCCAAACTACTCATGAACTACTCGCATGTGACTAGCTAAAGGTTCATCGTGAGTCGAACTTGAAGCTCACCTAACAAACGAGTCAGACGTCATGTTCTATACAAAGAGCTTGACTAGGCTCGCAAGCCTAAACCTTGGATTACATGAGCATGTATTTATAATAATACTATATAAAATATTATTCTTACATAGTTTATTATAGGGGCAAGTGTGGTTCGGTTCAGCCGGTTTAGACTAACATTTTTAAACCAAACCAATAACCTCGGTTTCAGGAAATCTTAAACCACACCGACCAATAGAACTAGGGATGAGCGCGGTTCCAAAACCGAACCGAACCCGGAAAAAACCGAAACCGAAAATGCCCCAAAGTAAGAACCGAGGACCGAACCATTTGTTCCTAATCGGTTCCGGTTTCAGTTCGTTTCCATCGATTCTGGGTCAAAAAACCGAACCCGGTGGAACCATAAACCGAAATAAGAAAAATATAGGAACCGAGAACCGACCCGAAAGTGTATAAATCGGTCCGGTTCGGTTCCGGACAAACGGGTTTTCTGCTCATCCCTAAATAGAACTAGCCAAACCAAACCAACCACCTAAAATCGGTTCAGTTTGGTTTGGTTTGCCGGTTTGTGTCATTAGATTATTTTATATTGAATTGTAGCTTTCGATCGGTAAAAAGATATTATCAAGTGAAAAATGATTTTTCAATGCGTAACATACAAACAATCTTTTGTTTAAGAAATGAAAGTACATCCTCTGACATATAAGAACTTAGACTTTTGTATTTTGGTTTCAAAGTCGGAGAAATGACACTTTCTATTCATGAATCAACTAAAATAAAATAGGATTCACATCACAATCACAATAGTAATAAAGTATCATTTGTAGGTTAAACAAGGAAAATTACGGTTATTAGGAGATAGGACGGAAGCATATTGTTTTGGATAGATTTTGCTTTTTGCAATGTGGTTAGGCACATGAATAATACTTCTACAAATTTCAAAGTTGAACATATATTACACTCCATTTGGTCTAGTTCACTTAGGATTTGATTATATACATATATGAGTATGTATATGTGTAAATATATATGTATGTATATAATGGTTTGGTTTGGTTTGTACATTTGAATATTAAATGCAAACCATGAACCAAACCATTTAACTCGGTTTTGTACCGTGAAAATCACTGGTTTGATATTCCTCTTCTCAAACCGGCCAATTAACCTCGGTTTAGATGGTTTCATGCTCAACCCTAGTTTATTATATAAACACCACACCAATCTCGATGTGACCCTTCAAGGCTTGTACTTGAAAATGTAATAACCGTGAAAAATCTGGGTTAAATTTATAAAATAATTGGTTGTGATACCATATTAAGTCCATAAGATTCTACAACTACAACCAAACAATTGGCAAGTTGGAAACATATCACTTAGAGCGGCAGTTCTGCACTAAGAATCTCTGTGTTCTTCTTAGTCATCCAAATTTGGAATGAAGGTATGTATGGGATTATTGACTAGCATTTGATGTACTGTGAAAGAATGGTATTTCACTATTTCTTTTTATAATAAAGCTAAGCAGTAACTCCAACTAATTACCTCCAACACAATCAGTGTCTTAACGTGAAGAAAATGATGCTGCACCTAGATGCACTTCATAGCCTAAAATATGTGGTCGTCCATGTATAATTTCAGATGTACATAGAAAGAAAAAGCAAACAATATTTTCAACACCACCGATGTTCACGAAATATGCTAATTCACTCCATTTGTTTTCGCTACAGATTAAGGTAACTACTCCAGGTAAACGAAAAATTTAGGAATAGGCACAAGATGTTTCGTGCAGGGTAAATCATAAATTTGGTCAGTATCAATGCCATAGCCCACGAATTAGGGGTGTTTCTTCATATTGTAACTCAAATCCATATCATGAAATAGACTCTAGACCGTAAACAAGAAGTAATAAAAACAGCCGCAAAAGGAATTATGTATTTAAGCAAAAACGGGCTCTCAAGGTGTCATTCATCATACTTCAAAGTTCAGACCAAAAGATTCCAATAGTAAGAATTATTTATAAGAAACCAATCACACCAAGCTACCAGGAATGAGTAACTTTGTTTTGGACAATTGAATAAAGAATAATAATAGAGAATAAATGCGTTGGCAATGAATTGTATGCTCATCGTTTAGAGTTTTAGACCCCTTTGACAAAACAAGTAATGTTCACTGCTTTAAGAAAGCAAAGATACCTGAATACAGAAGGCATAAACCATTCATAGTGTAGGAGAGAGGAAAAAAGGTGGCCTATTTGAGATTACTTTGATAATGGAAAATTGGAAATACAAAAGCAAATAATATGGTTGACAATTTAGTACATAAAACTAATCAAGCATAAAGTTTTGGTTGACCAAACCTCTTCGGGTGAGATATTGGAGCACTTAAACACCAGAGATTTTGCCTGATATGCCCTTTTCTTGATCTTCTTCTGAGTAATCATCAACATCATCTTTATTGTCCATTAGCTTAGATGCTGCTGGATCCCGTTGTGAAGGTGGATTGCTAACTCCAGTTACAGATTGCTGATACAAAATACCTCCAGCGATTGTTACAAGCAAACAGAATAGCCCAAATGGACTAGCATGTTTATCCCATATCAAAACATTAATAGCCACTGTAAGGAACTTGTTTACAACACCGGTTACAGTAAATGCAGTGGCAGAGATGGCCTTCCGGCAAGCAAATCCAAAGAAACTAATCAGCAGTCCAAATAAACAGGACAATGAAACCGCTGTAAACGCTACAATTTCAAACAAATTCCCACGATTTGATCCAATTACAGCAAACACATCGGAGTATTCACCAGTCATAATCCAAAAGAACGGAGCCATCATAAGAGATAACAAATTGTTGTAGTAAACAAAACCCCATGTATTCAACCCGAGATTTGTAACCATGTGTTTGATATAAACCATTTCAGTTGTAATCGTGATCAAATAAGCAAATGCCCATGAATATGCAGTCAAAGTAAACCCCGAGTCCGTAGCAACATACCCAACAGCACCACCCAATATAATCAAAAGTGATGAAAACGTAAGCTTTGATGGAATTGGTTGTTTCCTAAAGGTGGTATCAGCAAGTGCTACTAAAAGGGGGGTCAATGATCTAAACACGATAAACGTATCCACATTCGCATGACGCAGTAGATTCGTATTCGTAAATATTGCAAGGTAAAAAACAAAAGCTGCCGGCAAGAATTTCTTAGCGGTTTCCCACACGAACGGATCGTGGCTCAAGAACCCTAATTTCCCCAAAACCCAAACCCCTAAAGCAGAAGTTAAGTACTGTAAAGCAGTCAATAATCCAGGGTAATTAAACTTGGTGATTGCAAATTTGTTAATCACAGCTAACAAGCTAGAACATAAAGCATACCCAATCACGAGACTACTAGTAGCATAATGTTGCTTCTGTACAGCCATTGTTTCTCTAACTTCTTCCGAAACGATTCAAAACTTCAACTGAAAATTGATATAATCGCTTGTAATTAAAGGGTCGACTGAGAAAAACACTAACAATTGGATAAAAAAGCTTTGATCTGATGAATTGGAGGCATAGAGCAGTAGAATTAGGGTTAAATGGTTAAGGAACAAAATCACGATCGGATCTAAAGAAATTGGTAGTATAATATGTAATATTGATTCAAGATGTACCCTAAATTAATCAATGGAAATGGCAGAGATGAGGGAAGATGCAGTGATAGGTGGTAGGTTGAAGTGGGAGTGATTGGGTTGATCTCAAGGATTCAAGGACTTGACAGTAATAAATGAATGCCGTGTTCCAAGGACCTGGTTGATATGTAGTCTTATTTTTCCTTGTCTCGTGGGATTTCCAAAAGAAAACTACTAATTTTTTTTGTAACTTAATTATATTTTTTTAAATCGTGATAATAATAAATCAAATTGCTTATAACTTAGCGTTATCTGGTATTCTCGGTGTTTTATAAAATAATAGGTTCAAGTCACGTAGTTTCTTACTTTTACGAATTTTCTACCATTTCTCACTGCCTAGTTCGACAAACACCATTGAAGCCTTTGACATCGATGCGATTTGTTTCTCCCTGCTTACTTTGATGACCAAACACCCTAGGCCCCTAGCCTTCGACATTGCAAAGCTGATTTTAACAGCCTTCACTCGACAGTTTTGTCTTCGATTGGCTACTGCTTTAGTCAATTGCTACTTGATTTGTCAATTTCTTATTGTTTTGCTACTCAATTTGCAAATTCGCTACCGTTTTAGTTGAACCCTTATCAATTTTATTATTCTATTTAGGTAGACAGCTGCTCGATTGCTTCTATTTTAGGTCGATTTCTTCTGTTTTATGTCTCAATTGCTCAGTCGTGTTTCAACGTAAGCTTCAACCAATTTGCAATTTTCACACTTGTGCTTTCAATTTTTACAACAGATGCTCCAATCGACCATTTGTCGAGTGCTTCAAATTAGGTAAAAGAAAATTTTGTTTTGTTAAGAAATAGTTTTCAAAACTTTTAGACCACATCTTCACAAAGAAGAGCTGGCAAAACACATATGAGCTTTTTTGTCTAAAAAAACAAAAGCAACCTAAAACCGCCCACTCTACATCCCTCATCACTTCAATAAGCTAATACAATTTTTTTGGATAAACAAATTTCCGGTGGCGCGATCCCACTTTTTCTTTAAAAGGGACCATTAACAAGAAGCCAGATTCATACCAAAGTCCGATTGTGTCTGACATAAATAATTTGCTGTCTTAACTCCTGCCACAGGCCCACCTTGTGTAGCCTTCTGATTCTCAGCCTGATCTTGTTCTTGTTCTTCAGAAGCCCGGTTATTTGGGTGGTCTTTAATTACAGGGTTGCTCAATGCTGCTTTTTGTCACCTTCGTGTTGCTCAGGAACTATGATGTTTCGTTGGTTTTTGGATTCTGTTACGATTTCCTTAACAGTTTTTTCCAAGCTGTCTAGTCTCTCTTTTACCTCCAATAGTTGTGGATTAGACTTTAGTAAGTCTTCTTCAGCTTCCATTATCTTCTTGGCTTCTTCAATTTTTCTCTTCTCTAACTCCTGCAACAAATTTGGATGGGAAAAACAAACAAGAACATGAATAATTGACAACATGTGTGACAATTAAATGAAAATATGGTGGGAGTTCAGTTACAGCATCCATTTTCTTCATTTCATGACGAGCATACTGAGCAACCAGATAGACAGCTGATACAGAAAATAGAAACATACCATCAGATGGGCCAGCAAACAAAAAGATTGGTGCGAACATAAAATATTGTTGATGGTAAAATGGTAGGTAACGGGCCAACACGTGTAACTTTTAGGTTGACCAGTTTGTTGCTCAAAGTTTTGTTCTACACATAATAAGTGTTAAATATGATTACAGAAATATACTATTTTAATATAATCTAATTTTTGGTGAAAATGATTTAGGAGGTTTTATGCATTAAAAACTGTTTGTATGACATTTGACCCATTTTGATTTAAGCTACTTCCCTTTTTGTATTACCAATTTGACCTGCTATTGATAAAACAGAACAAGATCAGCCCATTTATAAGTAAATGGTAACATTTCCCACCTCCAAAATACTGTAAATTTTGAATTTAATGAGCTAATATAAATATATACCGAGTGAAGGCAGACAAACAAAGAAGAGCTGGACCAGGTGAAAATCAAGCCTGAGCATCACAGAAACTAATAAGTATACATTCAAATCACTAAATTGAGTGCCCAACAGACTCATATGACATTAAGACCAAAGTTGTTCATCAATCATCAATCATCAGGTGATGATATGCTTTGATGGAAGTAATTGACATTCTAAATTGTATAGCAATAATTTATATAACACACGCATAACATAGTCCGTGGTAGTTTTTTTATTTTTATTTACACAAGAGCTTAGTTTATCACTAAGTTGTAGTTTGGTAAATCATTTAAAAAGGTTTAACCTTGTAAATCAAATATTTTAACTGCGTTTATTAATCTGTGGTCTTCGATGTGAGGGATTTAATAACAAGAAATTAACAGATGAAAGTATCATCAACTGCATAACAAGTTGCTTTTGTGTTCAGCTGCCTAGTAATTTGTGTATCTTCAACTTTAACATAGTGAGCAAAATCTTTTGGGAAAGAGTATCTCTCAGGAATTTGAGGAATAAAAAATGCATTTGTTCATTACATGATAGCAACTCGGTTTTCAGGTGACCATTTTGCAATCATCTGTGTTTGGTTGCTGTGTTACCATGTAACAGTTGCTCAACGGTTAGATTTTTGATATTTAGGTGTATAAAGACGCATATATATTTGTTAATGGGTACAAATAAATCATGATCATGATAGACCCTGAATTGACATTAAAAAGTTTGAAAAATAATGTTTAATGCGTTTGGAGAATGGAATAAATTCGTAGAGCAGCAAATTTTCTAATGAACAAGAAAGAAGTCCAAATTGGCAAATTATTCTGAAGTTGCTACTTATCTCATAACGCAACATAATTCACATGCAAGTTATATATATGTGAACAAGTTTACCAAACAATCATTGACTAAAGGTGGCATAAACTGAACGGGTAAACTATTTATGTAGTCAGCTTCAACCTATTCATATCTGCAGTTGTGTCCCAAGTGTAGAGCAATATGCCTGAACCAGGTTCATGTAATTACTTGGCCAAAAAGTGTATAAAAGTAAAGGGGAAAATCATAAATGTACCCGAATTTCTTCTTTTTAGGGGGAGTGGTGAAGAGAATCTTTGCAGCAGTCATGAAATCAAGCTTATCCAGCTCTCGATACGAGTCATGGTGAGTTAACCCATCTGTCTTTTCTTCATTCCTGTTCAGCTCAACGGGTGGTTTGTTGTTTGTTGAGAAATGTTTGTTTCCTAAAAGTTTGAATCTTTCAGAAGTTCCGATGCTTATTCTCCTGCCAATCTTTCCCAACATCATTTTCAACATGAGAAGGAAAGAAGCAGCAGAAAATAGATTGAACCAAATTCAAGAATTCCTTCCATAAATTGAATCTTTTGCTAAAATAACCTCTGCTTCTCCTGAGTTAAAAAAATGGCAAGATCAAAAATCCGAAAACGGTTGCATTTAAATATTTTATAAAGTTTTCCACTCTATGTGATATTATATGTGTGATTAATTTCACTCTGAAAATAGTGTTTCATGTATTGTTGTTACGAGAACTGGTGTAATTAGTTGTTTATGGAGCTCATTTGAGCATTTAAATATCAAAATCAAAGTCAAACGCAGCCGCGGTAGTGAATCCATGAAAGCATTACATAGGCATTACAGGGCACAGGGCCTTTTTGGTGTAATTAGTTGTTTAGTATTAGTTGTTTAGTGCATGTCAAAACGGGTTGAAAAAGAGAATATTTAAAAATTCACGAAAATTGAAGAACACTGCAACAATTTAAGAAGATTTCAAGCAACTAAAAATCATAAACTGTACCAAGTATAAGTCCAATATCTTAACTCAAGAAAACAAAGTCATAAACCAAAATCCCTGGAATTTAGAGCAACAATCATTGATTAAAAAATATGTAAAAATGCATAAAAGAGAACACTCAAACATACAGATGGACCACTTCCTGAAAACTGTCATGCAAAAATTGTGGACGACAAATCTGTAACCCTAAATCAGAAAACCGGCAAATAGAAAACAAGAAACCTTCAATCAGAACTGGCCAGACATGTTTTGCACCATAATCAAGAACATACAAAATCAGAACCTAATCAGCAAACAATCAATCTGAAACAGACACTCGGTCGGACACACGTTCAGATCTAAAGAAAAATCGATGAGAGAGTTATAGTTTTGGTGTGCAAATGATCAGATTTTCAAACCAAACATGTAAGAGTGTCCTCATGCTTTATTAGGAAAATAAGGTCAACCAAAACATCTTTGATCCAAAATATCAAAGATTCAACCAAACATGTTGCAAAGGATCAAATTTTCAACCAATTTCCACAAAATACCAACGTTTCAATTTTCAACCAAACATTTTTTTATCCAAAATAGGATTGCACTTTCACATTAGAGAAACATATAACTATACATTCTATAACACTTTCAATTCAATCACATTTGATCAAGTTTCAACCAACATTTGTTATCCAAAACAGAGTTACACTTTCACACTACAAAGGCATATAACCATAGATTCCATAACACTTACAATTCAATGACTTTTGAACCATAATAGACATTATTTAGCCAAACACATGGTAGTTTCAAACACTGACAAAAAAAAAAATACAACTTTTGAGAATATAAGCAGTGAACTATGGAGAATAAATCTGTGCGAAGTACATATTTTTAAGTGTTAACCCAGATAATCGACTTTTTGATGATCCAAGCAGTCACTGTTGTGAATTGGTCAGAGAGGAAACAACAAACCTGAAAATTAACTATTGACAATCGAAGTAATCACTGGTGCAAATTAGGCCAATAAGAAGAACAACAAACCTGAAAATCGACTTTCGAGAATCGAAGCAATCGGAGACGTCGATGATGTCTGCGACAGGGGTGACGTCAGCGACGGCGAGGAGAGTCGGCCCAGTGGAGGGGAATAAATGACGGCGACAGGGTGAAGTCAACGACGGCGATTAAGGTTTTATGAGGCGACGGAGATGGAGGTTTTTTGAACAAAAGAATTGAAAATGAAAAAAGTATAAAATTTTTAAATAAAATTCAATAATAGCTTTTTTAGTTTCATTTTAAATAAATCATTATGTTTTGTTAAAAATACTCGAAAACATTATATTTTCACTACGTCGATACGTCACTTACACTCTTACCATTTAACTAGCCATCTAATCATAGTGTGATCCCTTACTACCGTCTTCTATTATACAAAATACTAATACTCGTCTATAACAAAGAAAAACAAAGAAAGAAAAAGTAGCTCACGAACCATGCCACACTTTCTCCATTGCACCGCCCACGTCATGGTTGTGTGGCAAGAATTGTTGACCATGGCGTGGTGGCTCCATCCACACCCAAAAAATGTTGTCACTCGTATCCATTTTATGTAGGGGTGACAATTATCGACACGACATGAACCCAAAACATAAAAAAGTGGGTTTAGGTTGAGCATAAACGGGTTCTGGACATTACCGAATTGACATGCTAACCCATATAATTAAAGAAACCGTGTTCGGGTTGGTTAGCAGGTTCACGGGTAAACCCACCAAAGTGTATAACTTTTTTCATTTTCTATTTACCAGTTTATTTTTCAGATTTCCTATTTTTTTATATTGAGTTTTTATCTTATTCCTAGTCCTTGAAACTCTAATAAAAAAACAACCTCACCATTTCCCTTTTGTTTCTTATCGTTTTAAGACAATCGAGAAGAGACATATTTGAGCCATCAATGTCTCAATCACTTGAAGTTAAATTATTTCTTAGAAGATAAATTTTTAACAACTATTGACCCAAAATCATAAAATGGATTATTTAAACACACAAAACAAAAATACCAGTAGCGTTAAAACTTGAAAAGTTAAGATGAGCAATCGCCCCATAGTCGTTCCCAAAATCAAAAGCATGCCACCTTATTGAGGTGTTCATTTATATATTTATCATCAGGGTGAGCAATCACCACTGAAATAAGAAATTAGGGTGAGCAATCGCCGGTGGAATAAGAAACCGGGCTGAGATTTTAGAGATCTAGGTTGGATCATGTCAACATGGTTCACGAGTGATTTTTTAAACAATCATTTTTTACTCTTTTTGTTTGAATCACTAAAGTTTTGCAAGCTATAGCATAAATCACGTTAACATGTGTTCTTTTCCTTTTTCCTTCACTTTCTCAGGAACGATTGTTTGTAACAAGAAATCAAGAATGATCACTAACTTTGAATCTTTTTGGAGAAATCCAAAACTCAAAAAAAAAAAAATGAAAAGAAAGAAATTGAGTATAGGAGTATCCTACCATATTCATGCAAGTCCATGTTAAATATGCCACCATCAAAATGAGAAACCACCACACGTTTAAAATAGTGTGGACAATTTTGCCCTTATTTATTAATTATAAAACCTTAAATTCAACAAATAAGATTAACGGTCAGAATTGGTTTTAGCATTAATATTGATTATCAAAGGAAATTTTTGTAACACCGAAAATCTCAAGGAATTTTTTTTTAAAAATCGCTACGGAAGCGTTTACTAATTTCATTTGAACAAACACCCACAAAGTACTATTTACAAAATACAACATCAACTTGTGTTACAAAATATTTATAAAACACGGCTCGTCTCTTCTCAAAACACAATATC